>JAUZNJ010040492.1:0-10355 GCA_034780135.1 Jordanella pulchra | reverse complement strand
TTCCAGTAACAAGAATTTGCATTTTTTAATCAAATTCAGCATATTGCGCTGTCTTTCTACATACTCAGTACATCGTAGTACTTTTACATTGATATCGTTCATTATTACTCTACTTTAAATCAAATCAGCAGCTAAATGGTGGAAATCTGGAAGGACCAATGTTTGTAATAAGCACGGATCTAAATATACATTAGAACTATGATTTTAACAAATAATTGACTTATGATTAGTTGCCTATTAAATGTTTATTAGATAAAATTTGTTCCATCCAATAACCCGATAAGATCTGCAAAGAAGGAATTTCTTACTGTTTATTCTTAAGCAGAGCCTCACTGGTATTTGCAAAGTAATTAATGTCAGAATGGGGGGGGCATGTTAGAGCAGAAACATGAATCGATCCATAGTCCGGCCCGGTTTTATTTACACTGTCTAATGATGACAAGGACACAGAATTAACTTTATACGAGGCTGTTTGTAAATATAAATGCGTGAACTTCTCTGCTGTCCTCGGAAGCTGACAATGTGATGATAAAAAAGTGCAAAGCATTACGCCAAACGTTTGTAACATGATAGAAAAAGACATGTTAACAATTAGCACCGTCGACAGGAAGGCTTTTGTGCATTAATTCACCTCTTGGAGCCAAATTCTAACATTCTTTTGAGTATTCAGAACCCTCATTTTAAAAAAGTCTCTCCTTGCACTGAATGCTGGATTCTACCAAAAACACTTAATTAGCTACATCACAGTTAGCATCCACTTCACCTAAATGAAACAGCAACGAGTCTTATGGTATGTCATCATTCAGAGGTGGGTAGAGTACCTAAAAATTGTACTTAAATAATCCTAATCATATTTTTACTCAGGTGAAAGTAAAAAGTAACCGTTAAGGAAATTACTCAAGTCTAAAAAAAGACAAAATGAGTATTTAATAAAAAGGCGATTTAAGTTCTGAGTAACTGATGTACTTACTACCCATAATGAACTTTACAAAATGATGTAAAGTTGAACAAAATATTAAGTGATATGCAAATACTGGTGTTTTTAATAATAATATAGATATAGAACATACTGTAATTACAACTAAAAATCAGGAAAAAGGAACACTCCTCAAAATACATTTTTGAGTTATAAAACTTGCAGAATCAATACTTGCAGGATGTAGAATAGGTTAAACTGTTTACTGTATTTTCACTCAGCTGCTGATTGATGCAGCAGACTCAGCAGATACAAAAATAACATTTAACCAATAAGCCCTGAGTACAAAAAAGATGAAAGTGTGTTTCTTAGTGGTGCGTATTTGTTTAAAACAGGATATTCATTAAGTTACCCACAATGGATGCAGAGGCCAGAAGTTATACTCAAGCAAGTGTAGTGATATTTTATCATATTCTAACTCAAGTAGAAGTAAAAAGTACAATGCTGTAAAACTACTCCTAGTATGTTTCAAATCATTTAAAACTACATAACATCCACCTAATTTGAAGTAATCCTTGCCTATTTTCCATACCCAAATGAAAAGGAAATAACTAAGAAACTGTAAGGCCAAATTACTTGTGTGATACATCTTTTTAAAGCTATCACATTTTAGTTTCTGAAAATATAAATGAGAATAGTGTGACTAAAACACGACCTAAACTGCAGCAGTTCAAACATAACATGTTTTTGTTTTTTGTCTCTTGAAAATAGGTCTTTTTAGAATAACAAAGACATGCTTGCTTTTCAGTAGATTATATAGAGATAAATGCTTTCCCTGGTTTATATAAGAGCTTTTCACTGTTCTATCCAGTATAGTATATACTATACTATACAGTATAGGTTTTCAGATTAGTATGTGGAAGACTTTAATTTCATATGTTTATATGGAAATTAAGTTCTTATTTATGTCCCTGGTGGCACCTCATACGAAAGTGCAACTTTTCAATAAACTTTCTATTTGTGGCTCTGGATTTAACTCGCCAAGTGAAAAATGTGGTCATATTTGGCGATTGTTTATTTCAGACTCTGACAGCAGCTTTATGCTCTGAACTGATTCATGTTAGGTTTGGAACTTTGTATGAGCTAAGCTAACGTTAGCTTCACTGTTAGCCTAAGGAAAGGCTTGAATGAATATACTTTTATAGTTGAACAGAGACATTTTATTTTACAATCAGTTTGTTCGGTTATTTGATTCCTGTTTTCCAGCGTTGTGTTTATAAAACAGTTGATGACAGAGTTGGATATAAGAGAGAATTTAACTCTTGAAGAGATTAGCTATTAGCATGAGGATGCATTGCTAGATGAATTTGGCGTGGTAGGGCGTCTGTACGATTTACCCAACAAAGAACCTGACATGTAGAGTTCAACAAACCTCCTCCTAAAGTATTTGCTCTTTTTTTTTCTTTTCACATCCTGTTATTTGAAGAAGCAGCATGTTTCACATGCTGTCTTGAAATACATCCACAGGCCTGCCTTCCTTTTGAATGTTGTGAAGCGTGCAAAGCTATGACAATGTTAAGGATCAAAACACGTCAATTTTTTTACTTTTGTCAGACTGAAATAATTTGTCTTCATTCATCTGGAAACGTTTTTTCTTTGTAGTGTACAGAAATATAAGGTTTTATACTTTAAACACTCCACTGATAATTGTGTGAATGGGGAGTAAATAATTCTAATATTCTTATTTTTTATTTCTGGTAAAATGTTATATTTCCATATATCTACTGCATAGCTTATAATCCATGTCATGTTAATAACCCTGTTATTATCCTTAACCTCCCTAGAAATGTATTTTAAAGTTGGAATGCAAATTTATTTGTAAAGTAATTCTCTCCTTTCTGTCCGTCTTTAGCACATTTTCTTACTCTAGAGATAATCACAATGTTCTCTTCTAAGTAAAAAGTCAACTTTATCCATTGAGTTCCTTATGTTTTTCTAATAATAATTAAATATTTCAGTGTATTCTAGCTTTCTCTGCAGATAGCCAATGTCCTCACTGTTGCTGTCAGTCTGCCACAGTCTATTAGAATCGTCTTAATGCAAAAAGTGATTTTTCTAAATGATCTAAAAAGCATAGAAATAACGTCTTTCACTACCATACCTTGTCTGAACAGAACGTTTATCATTCTCAAATACTAATAATAGATGTTTTTCTTAGCGTTTCGTAGATTTTCATATTCATTCTGCTCTTCAGTCCTTTGCTTTCTGTTGACACACACGCGGCCGTGCTATTCTCCTCCTCCTTCTGGTCCAAAGAGAGCTCTCCAAACTGTCATCAAAAGCCTTCTCAGGAAACAGCCTTTTGGGCAATATTGCTGCACCATTTCCCCTTTGAAGCCTTCAAGAGGAAGTCACCCGCTAGGGCCCTGCATCCCAGATGGAGCCTGAGATCTCTTTGAAATGCTGAACAGCAAAAAGCGCTAAAGGAATTAGTGTTTGTGAACGCCTGCGTACATTGGTGCATGGGTTTTCCCAGATTTTCAAAAGGGGGCACCAAGTTCTCTCTATTTAGGATTAAAAAAGCTTTACCTGTATCCAGTAGGTGCTCAATTTTTAGTAAAAAAACGACAAAATCCTGATGAGGAAAAAAAAACCTATATTAGGCTTTGATTTTCCTAGCATCCTAAATATGGAGTGAAATTTGTTCCATATTTCTTTTTATTTCTGTTTTTGAGTATGACTTGTAAAACACTATTTTAAAGCGTTCAATTTATAACACTCAATTAAAACGAAATTCACTCCATAATTGTATTTACCAGATTTTAATAAAAATCACAGTAAGTTCTCTCTCTTATGAAAATAATAAAGGACAGAAAGCATCCCCTGTTTCCAGTTGGTTCTCAATATTCAGTTCATCTAAAGAGAAAATAAACAAAAACACAACATCCTGATAAGACATAAGCTGGAGTTAAGTTATTCCTAACATCCTAAATAGCTGAACAAATTTGATCCCATTAGTTTCGATCTAATCTGCAGCACCATCAAACCCTAACAGGATAATCCCCCTGGATGGCGCTCAGTGGATCGACACACCGCCTGCACATGAGCCAGCTGTGCAGAGTCATCATCAACAGGCCAGATGTTGTACCTCACTTCTCCATAACTGGGAACAAGAACCGCACTGATTAGAACTCCCATCTGCTGTGCTAGCATGGTTTTTATATCAGGCTGCGGCACACTCCTCATTAAACTAGGAGGTTACCCAAGGCTGGGAGCTCAAAGGATGTCCCAGGTTGTACCAGAAGAGCTGAGAGAGAAGAAACACGGCCTGATGAGGGGGAAGGAGAGTCTGACAGGCAGTTAGGTCGAGCAGCTGCTATCGAAACACACAACGAGGCAGAGTGAATGGTCGAGCTTGTTGGAGAAAACCAGTCAATTCAAACGGAGGAAACTATGCTGTTCATAAACGTTTAAATTCTTCAACTACGAAAGCTTTCTGACCGAGGCCTAAGGTCTGAAGACGTCGACTTAAAGGGATCCATGAATAGTTGAACATGTTGCCCTGAATATGTTGTAATCCTCCTCTAAACACGTAAAAACTGCTGTTTGTGATATGTAAAAACTCACAATTACTTAAGATAAATTATTATCCTTTGTTCTATTTTTCACCCATGGAGGTCACCATTTCTTCACCTGTGCAATGCATGCTGGGTAGATGACATGGTTAAATCTCACTGAACAGTAACCTACAGTACTGATTAAACACAGGAAGGCTAACATTAGCAAAGTTATTTTTATTGTTGTGTGTCTGACTGCTGTGAATTTGTTCAAAGCCAAACTGAGTCGCTTTCTGAGACGTTTTCTTGAGCCGTTATACATGAGATATGTGCTGAAAAAACAACAAATGGGAATGAATGAATGTAGTTGTTAATGGAAAGGTTTAAACTAATTTTCTCTGCGTCTTCCACTTTATCTGGGACCGGGTCGCAGGGGCAGCAGTCTCAGCAGAGACTCCCAGACTTCCCTCTCCTCAGTCACCTCCTCCAGCTCTGCTGGGGGAAGCCCAAGGCGTTCCCAGGACAGCCCAGAGACATTGTCCCTGTGGTGTGTCCTGGGTGTTCTCTGGGCCTCCTTCTGGTGGGACGTGCCTGGAACACCTCCTGAGGGAGGCGTCCCGGGGGATCCGAGCTCCTCACCCTGTCTCTGAGGGAGAGCTCAGTCACCCTGTGGAGAAAGCTCATTTCGGCCGCTTGTATCCAGGATCTCGTTCTTTCGGTCATGATCCAAATTTCATGACCATAGGTGAGAGTAGGAACGTAGACCGACCAGTAAATCCATTCTCCCCTAAACTAATTTTCTTAAAAGATATGAGACGGAAGGAGGGCAGTGAACATCAGTGGAGACTCTGGGTCGCCGCAGATGAGTCTATACATATTTTTGCATTTCATTGAATTATCTCAAATAATCTTCATCTCTTTTAAATGAAATGAGATAAAAACCCGTTGAGTATTGGCAAATACTGATACAATAGCAGGAATCACGCATAATTTTATTACTTGTTTTTTAGTTTGGACTGTTAGAAGAGGCTTAATTAAGTTATGTTGCTCAGAGAACAAAATTGAACAAATATAAATAACATCTAAATACGATGCGATACTTTGACATTGATGGACCTTCTCCATGTGCCTCCTTCTTTCAGATATGTGACAAGGAGTGGCATTATTACGTCATCAACGTTGAGTTCCCGGTGGTGACGCTCTACGTGGACGGAGTCACCTTCGATCCCTACCTGGTGACGGATGACTGGCCCATCCACCCATCGCAGATTGACGTGCAGCTCACAGTTGGTGCCTGTTGGCAAGGTAACGATGGCGATGAGTCAGAATAAAAATAAGAAAAAGATTTATTGCCAAGCAGTGTTTGATTTGCTGTGGTGATAAGGTGTCAAAATAAACAACCATATAATTGACATTATTTAATTTGGAATAAACAAATGCAGGTTATGAGAAGAGAGAAAAAATATGCAACTGTTTAAAAAAGAAAATATTATTGAATTTATTAGAAATATACAATAACAATAGTGTGAAATAAAAATACATAGTACTATCATGTGTGGAGATATTTGTATTATTTTGACAGGAAATGGTCTCTGGGGTTTGTGTTCAAGAGGCAAGCTGCAGAATGGAAGAACCTGTTTAAGCTGCAAATCACTTCACACCTACGTTAAACTTTACAATAACCATCAAAACATCATTAATGATTTATAGACTCTTTATTGGTGTTTGATTCATTTATAAACTGCATCTAAACCATTTATAAATGGTAAATACATCACTTAAGGAAAGGTTCAATCAAAAATAAAGTCCAGGTTCAGGTCTTTAGTAAGCTGAAGTTACAGAGCAAGGCAAAGTAAAACAAAGTCAAATGAGGGTTAGACAAGAAGCCCTCTGATCTTAGGGTTAAACTAACATGGAAGGGCAATATGATCTACTTATCTATTATGAATAGTTAATCTGCCGTTTATAAATGATTATTAAACTATTAATGATTTATAAACTATCAAACTGTTAATTGTTAATAAATGGTGTCTTTATCATGTTGAAATGATGGGTATTGTAAAGTGTTATGGAGGGAATTTGTTCCATTATTGTTGCAAGCAGAAAACAATTCTTGTGAATTGAAATGTACAAAAAGTTGCAATCAAGGAATGAAACTTTGACCAATGCTTTAATCAAAAAAGGTTTTCAAGTAAGTTAGCTTTTTTGTCAGATTTTATTTTTAATTTCTTTAACAGATTTTCCATTTTTTTCCCTTTTTTTTAATGTTATTTTTCATAAACTGTTATTTTTGTTTTTTAAGTTTTTACCAAAACTTCAGCTTGGTTTTTTGAACAATAAATTATTGTTACTCTCAAAACCTTTTCGTTATTAACATTTTTGTCAAAGCCTAATTTCTTTTATTTTTTAATTTGCAAACTATGCTTTTTCAAATTTCCTTTTACAAAATGTGTTTTTTGCTTGGAATATGGTGAAACAAAATTCTCTCCATATGCACACTCCTTCTGTGTTCAGGGTGTCATTTCTGCAGCTTGCCTCATAGTCCTGGAGGTGTACAGTTTCTGAAGAGAATGAAAATGTCACCCGTTCAATCTCTCTGCACAGCCGGTAATACGCAGATGGGGAAGCAGAAGGTGAGGTTGGACTCGGTAATGGCGCAGTAGTAGTGCGGCATTATTTTCTCCCTTAGCTGAAGCAGGAAGTACATCATCTGCTGAGTCTGTTGTTATTGGTTAAAGTTTCAGTCACCTCATATGAAACCAGAGGAGTTTAAATGAGAAAAAAAAATCTTTGGACTTGCAGTAAAAGTCAGAGTCATTATTCGAGTTTCAGGGATTCTGCTGCTTCCCAATATTAAAAAACTCCAAGATAATAATGTTGAAGTATTACTTTCAGGGAGGCACTGAGTGTGGAACATGTTCTTTGGCCTTGAATGAACAATGTAATTAAGAAGAGCCCTTAGTCTGCCTTTGACAAACGACTGACCCAAACTGAATGAAGGCCCAGTATTAAACTGTCCTCTAAACTGATAGCTGCCGCTAATTGGACGCAGATATGAGAAAAGGGACTTTTTACCCCCCAGTCCACCCCACCATTGAGCTGACAGACCAAAGAGCTGCTCGGTGGACGCTCTGCCTCAGATGAAGATATCCCTCTGTGTGAGAGCGTGAACGGGTCATCTTTTGTGGCTTTCATCCGTGGCACCCTCCTCTTCCTCCCTCCCCTTTCATTGGGTGAACACAGCACCACGTACTTTTGGGGAGATTAAAAGGGGCTCGAATTGAAAAGGGAGTTAAGAGAGTATTGCAGCTGTTTTACAATAGAGGCTAAGCCTCAGTTAAGAGTCATAAAGACACGACTGAAATCTTAACATAAGCCATTAGCCACAGCAGATTGCCTTTCAAAGCGCTAAGCTGTTAGTGTCTGCCATATTGATTGCAAAGATGAGCTCATCTGTTGTCTGAGTGACTCCTGAAGCCTCTGCTCTGAACCCATTTTCAGAGCAGAATTGCCGCAGCGATTATCTGCATTTTCTAGCTTACTGGTAGGAGTTTTATTTATTTATATATATATAAGCATTTAACAGCCGTTATAAAGTTCTACTGGTAAATGGCTTGATGAAGTGTGATGGTGGAGTAAATAAAAGATTTGTCACCTCTAAACAGTACAGTGATAGTCTGCTGTATTTAATTCAATTTAATGATTTAATTTCATGGTTCATAACACCCAAATGGCGAGTGAGCATTGTCTAATGACAACAGATTTTGGTTGGACCACGGCGAATACGTTTGGTTTGCAATATTTGTATTTAACATGTTTTCCCCAAAGGAGTCATTCTTGTTTAATGTGACAGGATTCAGAGCACATCAATTGGCCATTTTGGAAAATGTGCAGTCAGAACATGAGCAGCAGCTGTTTGTATGTGAGCGTTCGAGTTAGGCCGCATTATAATTTGAGCATGAAAGAAAAAGCTTTCTTTTTTATAAAGTGCTTTATAAACTGAGGGGTATGGTATGGTAAAGCAAGTATCTTTCCTCTGCTTGGGCCTTCTGCACTGAAATCAGAGATTAAGTGCAGGCTGTGCTTCTTTAACCCTCACCTATATTTACCCTCTGACCAGCTCTTCCTCAGAAGTGTGTAACATTTAGAGAAACACAATCATCTCGCCACCTTCTCTTCTCCTGACGGTGTAATCATGCATACGGCTGCCATCCGTCCTAGCATCCCGCGGCACTAAGCATGCAGGCAGAGCAGCTGGTGATTGCACATGAGCACAAATTGAAACTGATATACCTTTATCCAAAGTAAATGGAATGAATATGGGCCCACAGTTGTAGATGCATTTATCCACCTACTCCAAATCACACTGGATGTGATTTCACATTTCTCACTTATACTTAAGTAGAAGTCCTGTTTCCAGCTCAGCAGTGCTTCTCCACTCTCATCAGTTTCTGTTTTTGAAGATGAATAAAAAATAATAGAGAGTGAGGACCTGTAGAGCAATAAATGGCTCCCAGTAAAGTGAAATGATCATCTTTATCATCCGTATCCTCAGTGTCTTTTTAATAACCTTACCGCAACTTTCTGTCATTTAATCTGCTGTCAGAGACCTTAATAGATTCCGTGACCGCATCCTGAATTGATAACATCTGTCAGGGTGGGACTGAGGGATAGTTGGACGTCTTAAGATAAAGAACTTTGAATGAGTGAGTCTAGAAGAGAAAGCAGGTGAAGCGTGAAAATAACGTCTTTAATGTATGAGATTCAGTATGTGACGCTGGGATTTTGTAAATGTGTGGATAGAATCTATTCTTCCTCCGTTCTCACGAGCATCCAGGTGTGGGTATCAGCAGCTACTCCAGGGGAAAGATGGAGGAAGTAGCCGTCTTTTCATTTAGCTGCTCACAGGATAAATAGTTTTGCCTCTATAGCAAGAAACAGCACAAAAAGAAAAAAAAGCAGAAAACACAAATGATTCTGGAAAAGTGCAAAATCTGGTACCTCAGTTCCTCCAATGTAGGGATTAATGTCTTGAATTTAGAAAACATTTTCCAAGGCTGCTGGGCTTCAGCTGTGGGAATATTGATGATATAGTTTCTGTGCTCAGCCTTAATGCAAAAAGTGAAATGAAATTAACAGTTTTTAGTTAATTTCCCACCAAAATTAGGTTGATAAATACCCTGTCCTATTTTTTAAACGGGTATTTCCTGTTTTATTCAATTCTATTTGGTTTATTTATTTAAAAAAATCTATTCACAACATGTAATTTCAAGGCTCTTTATAGAAATAAGTAAATTAGTTCATCCAGTCAGATTGGTTCAAAGTTTCTACTTCGGGAAAATGAGCTGAATCGTGGACCTCACAGGATTCCATCCTCCTGGATGAGCATGTTGCTACTATAAATATGTTGATATTGACTCTACAGCAATTCTTCACATTCAGCAAGCATGCAGTAACAGTGGAGAGGAAACCTCCCTTTTAACAGGTAGAAACCTCCAGCAGAACCAGGCTCAGTGTGAGCGGCCATCTGCTGAGACAGAAGCAGAGTTAAATAGATGACTTATGAGCTGGTTTTAGTTAACAAATGGTATGAATCAGAATCAGAATCAGAAAGCCTTTATTGTCATCATATTCTACAACGGATTCAATGAGATTTTTGGGACTTCCATTTCAGCTACCTTGAAATAAAAAATAAAATATAAAAATATTAGAAGGAAAAGGAAAATGTAAACAGTACCGGCCCCTTTTTAGGGGGGGGAATATTGCAAAACAGGTCTAAAGTGACCGACAGTGCAGGTCGGAGTGGAGGGCGGCAATGGCTTGGGGGGAAAAAACTGTTTTTGAGTCTGTTTGTCCTGATCCTCATTTGCCTGTAGCGCCTT
>JAUZNJ010040491.1:0-10356 GCA_034780135.1 Jordanella pulchra | reverse complement strand
TATCTTTAATTTTGTGTTATTTTTTTCTTGCCTATTCTTAATGCACCTTTTCCTCCTTGTTTGCACCTTCTTATCTATTTTGCCAGTATGTGACGTGTGAATTTCTCCGCTGTGAGATCAATAAAACTCATCTAATCTAATCTCTAATGGAAATAAATCTTGTGACACTGCAGAAGCTTATTGAAACAATGCCACAGCGAATGCGGGCTGCATATTAGAGTGTGAGACAATTTTTTGGTGGTGACTTTTTTTTGGGCCAGGCAGTGTACCTAAGCAAGTTGATTAACAAAATTTGTAATTGTCATGATTCTGTGCATCAGCTCTGGTCAGATTACTTGATCATCTCCCCCTGCTCTGCTCTCAATCAGTCCTCATCAGTTCCACCTGCACTCCAGCCTATATAAGCCTACCGCTGACCAGAAGCTGATGCCAGATTATTTAGAACCCTATGGTAAGACTAGTCCAGCGTACCCTCTGTTTGCCTGCTTGTTTTGATCTGTTTGTCTCAGAGACCCTGATTTTGCCTGAGCTCTTGTCGGACCAGTTTTTGTGCTTTTTTGTCTCTGACCCATCTTTTTGCCCTCCCTGACAACGTATCTGGATTCTGCCTTGGAGTTAGGCATGGACGACATTAAAATTTACATCATAATACAGTTCTTAATGTCAATCCAAATGATGTAATTTCAATATCGATGTATGAAAAATAAAAGCCTTTTAATAATAAAAGACTGCCAACAACAGATTTCTATACAAAGCTTTAAAAACGTAAACGAATAAAACTACATGAAAACCTGGAACACCAGTCAATGATCAATGCTATTTTTATAGACTGATGTATACTGAAATATTGAAAATGTGTTTGAAAGTCACATAACCAATATTGAATTAAACCATATCGTGATATATATTGATATTGAAATATTGTCTAGCTCTACGTGGAGTCATCTCAGTCATCTGATCAGCTGGTTCTTATCCCTGTTCTAACTACAACTCTGGTTCTGGATTCAGCCTTAGTACATTCTCAGCCTTCTCACCTCCCAAGTCCAACCACTGCTTCGACTAAGACTCCGATTCTGGATCACGTTTTGGATTCTACGCAGCCATCTGGTTTCCTGGCTCTGACACCCACTCTGCTATCTTCCCTGACCACAAGAAAAGCTGCTCCCCTCAAAAATCCGGATCACTTTACTCACCAGCTTAGTCCCGGTCCAAACGCTTCGTCTGAAAACAACAACTTCAACCAACGACTTCAACCAACCAGATCTCCAGCTGACCTTCTGAGACTGTCTCCAAAACCATTGAGGTCAGTCCCCTTCTCTTTTCATCTCCAAAATTATTGCGTCATTCTGTGCTGGACATTCACATTGATAATCTCCCTCCAGAAGAACCGGTTGCTTAGGCTGAACACCGCTGCCGTTCCAGACAATCCCTTTAATAAACTGTTACACTTTTAGTTCTACTTGTCTGGCTCGAATTTTGGGTCCCCCGTTTCTGCATCATTACAGTAATTCAATCAAGGAATAACAGATGTAATGTTTAAATTGTATTTAAAGTTGTATTTGTTTGCCAGGACAGCCAGTAAGAATATATTACTTAAAGAGAATATCTGGTACATCTAGAAATAAATAGAATAGAAAATAGAAAACTGATCCATAATTAAAAATATATATATTTGTATAAAAAATACAAAAGAACTTTTAATGTAAACTAACTGCAACATTACAAATGTTTGTTAAACAAATTTACATGACTAACATGAAATCATTCCAGACATTTCTGTCAAATGGAAGCAATAAGCATCACATGGATGGCTTTGTTTGAAAGTTATTCTTCACTTGCAATGACTAAAATCCGAAAGAAATACATCACAAGTATGAAAAAACATTTGGTCAGGAGCAAATAAGCAGACTAAGAACTTTCCTGGTGTTGAAAATCTCAAATCAAGTCCAAAGTCTCAGATGAAGTCAAGTGTCAAGTTGTTGCATTTGTTAAACGAGGCTAGGTCAAATGATTTAAGTCCATCCCTGTAGCCTTCGGCATTGCTGAAGAATTGAAATGAAGGAGTGGGTGGGGGGCGGAGGGGGACTGAGATTATCTCATAAAGTGGCTCTCTATTCGGATCTTTCTTCCAGACCATCTCCACTTTTTTTCCTCCAAGAACTTGCTCAGGTCAGTCTTGACCATTTACCAGAGACTGCAGATATACGTGTCCTAAATGCCAAATCAAAGCGCACATCCACTGGACACATCCAGACAAAGTTGAACTTTAAAACATGGTGTTTACGTGGTGTCACACTGTAAGCTTCCTATCAGGAAGAAGACTTTCAATCAAGCTGTTTCATACATTAAACTAAACTAATACACCAGCCTCTCTGAGCAAGAAAGTGGAAAGGATGCACAGAGTCACAGCCAATCTCTGCGCTGTACTGACAGGTGTGCAGTGGGTGCCTGGTGGAGAATAACCAACACTAAGCCCTCAAATAGTTAATCATACTTGTTACTATTAAACTCCCATCTTCTGGAATCTACCATCAAGCTGTGGGATATGTTGGAAATGGGCACACTCATCTGTGAAGTCTAAAATGCCTGCGGAGAGTTGCAAGAATCCACGTTGTTCACAGTTTTAACACACTATGCCCAAGTATGTGGGAGCCTTTAGGCTATTGGGAATAGCCATATTTATATAAACGTGTTCTCTTTTATTGTTTGAAAGCATGTATTTAATTTGGACCTTGCCCTATCTCTCTTTGCAGATTCTGTTACAGGTGGACAATTACAGTAAGACTGAGATCTGCCACAAGAGCACATTTTCATGAGATCCCAGTTACACCCACAAAGTTCACCTAAAGCCACATCTTACAGAATGAGTCAGCAAGAGTCCAAACATTAGCATGACTGATGACTGACAGCAACTCAACGCTGATGATAATAAACACTTAAAATCATTATTTATTAAAAATGTATTACAAGCAATTGATATTACATTTAAATTATGGAGGCTAGTAAAGTCCATAGAGAAATATGCTTTCTGCATTTGTGAAAAACTGAAGCCAAACTGAATTCATCCGTGAAGCGGACCGCACCGGAGTCCATGTGGAAGCGGACTGAGATTACCTCATAAAGTGGCTCTCTATTGGGTTCTTTGTTCCAGACCAGAGTTCATTGGGTTTTTTTTAAACCTGCAATAAAGGTTGAGACCCAGGTGGGAAACCAACTTTGATCCATTTAAAGCTGAACAAATCTGGCAGGTGTAAATACGTTCTTAGAGACAATAGAACTGTAACAAAGTAACAGGGGGCACCTATGTGTGGGCTGAAAAGTAGAGCTTTCATTGCTCTCCTGCAGCCGGTGCAGAGCAGCGGAATACCTTCTTGAGTGGTATGCTAACAACTAGCAGCTAGAGCTTTAAGAGAAACGCAAGACTTAGAAATTGACATGGATGTTAGCATATTATTTTTTATTTTACATTTAAGATAAATTCAGTCACACTTTGAATCAATACCAATATGTCTAATTAAATATTGATATTTGCATTTTGAACGAATACAAATATCATCTAATAAAATATCGTAATATCTTTTCCCCCTCCCCCCCTCCCCAATTTTGCGTAAAAAAAAAGATCAAATCAGTCAAATGTTTTTGAAAACAAGACATATCCGCACCCCTACAGCAACATATGATCTGCATCTAACTGCAGAACAATAACCTTCAGAATGCACCTGCAAGAAATTGGCTTGAAGACTAAGGACATCTCCAAAGGCTAGGACTTTTCCAATGTCACGCACTACTTGTTTGGACTTTGCAAGGGAGCATCAATCATGGGACATTGATAAATGAAACAATGAAGAATTCTCTGTAAAAAATAAATTTGTTCTGCACAGTTCTGATGGTTTAGAAGTTAGTGGCATGACAAGGCAATCTCACAGGAGACATTTTCTTTAAGACTTCATCATGATATGGAAAGTTTTGTTTTTTTCTCTCTATGCAGCAATATAGCTTCAGGTTGTAAGGAAGCATCCCACTGCAGCTGGCTATGTGGAAGTGTTGAAATGAGAATCCCTCTTGGCTGAGGCTCATCATCTTTTTGCTGATGGCTGGTTCAGGACAAGGTGTGCTCAACAACTGTTTAAAAAAAAAAAAAAACTTTAAGTTTTTCAAGGAATTGAGATCTTCTGGACCAATCTACGTCCTCCCCTAATATGTATCCCACTGAAAAAATGAAGGATTGATGGTATGAAAGACATTTGACACATCCCTTTGGTGTAAATAAAAAAAAAACGAACAACAGAACAACATAGAAACTACAAAAATAGAATAAAACTTGCATTTACCGGATTTTTTTTAAACACAAGGTCATACTTGAAACCATACTGACACTGACTACTTGTTAACATTTGACCCTTAATCATGATCAGTCAGCTGTTAAATTATTGCTGTCAGGTCAAAAAAGATTAAATCTGCACCACAGTGGATAAGGAGACCACATTCTTCCAAGCCAAATTACAGGAAACATGATGAAAAGGCTTGTTACTTTTTCTTTGCTTTGTTCAATATGAATGTAAATGAGGCAAGAGTGAACTCATTTCCCAGCTCTCATATCAGCAGGATAAGGGGAACACCTGTTTCATTAGAAAACTCACAAAAAAAAAACCTATGGGATTTTCAAATATTTTTGAGGACTTTGTCCTTCCTACCAGCAACTCTCTCTTGCTTCAACTGTACGTCTTCTGAATTGGTGTAAAAAGGCTGCCATCAAAAAGCACATTTAGTATAACAAAGGAATTCTGCAGAGAAAGGACAAGAATTCATCTTTACTATTGTAATATTGGTCAGAATATGTTTATTCAAGGGAATAGTGTACCTCTTATAAATGGCTTAGATGCAGTTTATAAATAAATCAAGCACTGATGAACTGTAAATTATTAACACATGGTCTCTTTACCATTTATAAATTATGGCTTTGATGGTTATTGTAAAGTGAAACCAACCCAACTTTAGCAAACTAACCCAAACCTTTACAACACTGACAACAATGTAGTGCCCCTGTGAATTTGAAACTGTGAAAAGAAAGTTGCATCTGAAAGGTAACTGCACAACCACAGTAGCATTTGTCCTACTTAATAAATTAGTGCACTGATGCGGGCTGCAAAAAACTGAAAAAGCTTTATTTCACTCATTCGATCACAGATAATAAAAATAATGGTAGTGTCCTGCACAAGGACAACACGGCTGAGATGGTTAAAGTTCAAACCGATGACCTTCCAGATGTAGAGAGAACTCCTACATCGTACTGTATGCTACCGTCTTCACTCACCTCAAGGCAGCACCTACCTGGACTGTGCTCCGCCTGCACAATAAACTAACACCCACTTCCTCCAGTCAGTGATGCGTTAAGTGAGGCAGAGCCACATTTTAGGTCAAAGTGAGACAAAACGGCTACTGCAATCTTTTTTTAGCTAATAAGTCATAAACAATGGATTTAAAGAACAAAGTCGGAAAATTACATACATAAATGCTGAGAGATGTTTGCACAATAACATCAACAGATCAATTGGTCAATGACCACCATAGTGAGTAAACGCAATGAAGAAATCTAAATGATGAAAATGTCAATAAGATACATTCAAACATTTTGATGCTGTGTGATAATTTCTTTTTGCCAAGTTTCGTCAGACACACATTTCTTAATGCAATATGAACAGTTCATTTCTTTCAATTTATTCCTAGGAGCAAAATTGCTTTTTGTTGTCAACCAATCACAATTCTTAGATGACAGCATCACACCTAGTAAGTAGGTGTATTTCTAACAGACATTTTATGCTTCAGCTACAACTTTCTGGTCTGTGCTCACTGGCCATCAGCCTTTGTAATTTTATTTCCTGTAATTGGACTTCTTCTAAACCTCAGAGGCATCTCATGCAGAAGTCCAGAGAACAACAAATGTTTTACTTGCCAATAAACAGAAAACATTGTGAGAAAAGACATAAGGAAATACTAAAGCATTGAAGTAGATGTTACTGAACCTGAATAAATACATAAGCAACTGCAAACAAATGCAACACTTATGTAACAATAGACAGCAAAGTTCTTCACCTTGCCATGTAGAATTTGTAGAATTATATTTTTTTAAACACACCATTCCCACCTCTCCTTTGCACATTTCAAACCTCTCATTTATAAAAGCATAACACTTGTTAACAGCATCTTAACCTTGGTCAAACAAGTCAGTCTCCTATTTATCAACATCCTTTATCTTAGCTCTGAGTCAGAGGCTTTGCAATTTCTCAGTCTTTTCAAGGTTTGATTTACACCCCTTTCCCCACCCTCTAGATGGGCTTTTTCCTCTTCTCTAAATATGTGCAGCGTCAGCTTTTCCATCCCTTAATCTTAGATGCAATTCTTGTTCACCTTTCCAGCACCATCCACAAAAAAAGGAAACCAGGCATTAGTCCCCAGGTTGTCATGTTCAGAAGTTCTGATGACTCTGCAGCTCTCCACCTCATCATAACTGAGAACGACAATGGGCACACGACTTTGTGGGTTTGAGCCAAAGAAAAAAAAACACAGATCAGCAGGATAACCAAAGAAGGTGGTAGTACCCACCAAAACTGACACTAGAGAACATCTGGCAAACAATTACATTCAGAAATACTTTATTGGTCATTAGGGAAATTAAATGCTGTAATCCAATGAGTTGAGAAATATTAATAGCTGCAGGATGCAGGGATCTTTTGTAGGAGTGAGAATAACATTAAAGTAGCTGAAACTGATGCTGAGATAATGGACTATTACGAGTACCCGGGTGTTCACCTGTACTATAAACAAAATGGACTAAGGTTACATCACTGATGCTCTGTACATGAAGGGTGGGAGCAGACTGTACCTGCAAAGAAGACAAATGTCTATTGGAGTGCAGGTAGAGCTGGACAATATTTCAAAATCAATATATATCACAATATGGTTCCATTCAATATTGGTGATATGGCTTTTACACACTTTTTTAATATTTCAATAGACATCACAGTCTGTAAACACAGCATTGGTCACTGACTGATGTTCCAGGTTTTCATTTAGTTTTATGTGTTTTTGTTTTTCAAAGCTAATATTTATTAAATGTTATGTTGGAGGATTTTTATAATCATTGCAAATATTTATCACAAGTTTGTATAGTCATCTGTTGTAGGCATTCTTGGCCGTTCTCCCTAAGGCTTTTATTTTTCCTACATCGATACCAAAATTGTATCGACTGAAATTTCAACATTCAAAAATGTCTCTTTGAACAAAAGAAAATTGTTAGCCGTCTGGTAAACATTTTTGCTAAAAGGTATTTACATCTTCAAACTCAACAGTGTGGTTGTGCTGTACGTGGAGGAGGTTGGTTGTGTTACTCTGGGTAGTCCCAAAAGTTTTCAGACAAACTTCGCTCAACATCCGCGGTGTAATTTTTGTGCGACAGAACAGAGCATGTGGGGAGAGCAATGTGAATAGTTTAAATTCACACACACATTCGCTCAAAACCTGGCTGCAGTTTGTCACGCTCAAACTGCAAACATAAGGCTGTACAGAGAGAGTGCAGCTTCACCTTAGCACGAGCTTGTCTCTATCTCTGTGGTCGCTCAGCTCCCCAGAATTAACTAATGTCATTTCATTTACAGCTGTGTTAGCAGCTTCTTCACTTCTTCTGACTAGATGGGTGAAGTAACGTGATTACACACATGCCGCAGTGTCTTAAAGCGGAATGGAAACCCCAGCTACCAGCGCACACTGGCAAAACTGCAAAATTAAGTTTAGTTCTTTTACCGTCATGGGAAAATTGTCGCCGGTTATCATGGTGAATGATGGTAACGGTAAACATTCGGCTTATCACCCAGGCCTAATTTGGAAAAATATACCACTCCTGCTATGAAACAACCAATCAAGAGCAAGGAGGAATATCTGTGTCAGTCATGTTATTGAGGTGCTACTCACACCTCTCCTCCATACAGCTCATAACATCTTTCAAACTCAAGAATACTGGTTAGTTTGAAGCTGTGCAGGTAGACTTTAATGTAGAGCATATCATTGATGTTTGTTCACTACCAAAGTGTGCCATAGCTGTTAATCTGGTGTCACTGGTGGCCCCACTCACAAATCTGCTTGTGCACAGGAAGTTTTGCTGTTGGGGAGGAGCTGTGAAGTAAGGGCTAAGAGGAACCTGTAAGGAATGCTTTTCAGACCAAGTCCAGTTTTCTCACTCATTCAGACAAGTTTTGTGTATGATAGGAAAAAAACAACAACAAAACATATGGGACAGTGGTCCCTGAGAACCACTTCTCTATGGCATAGTTTGTTGGAGCAAAAACCTATCTACAGCAGAGAGGAAGCAGTTAAGCTGAGGAAGGTCAGCTCTGTCCCTTGTTCTTATTTTGGACAATGCCTCCCATTCCATGGATGGAGCTGATGCAGAGCTGGAGAGTTCCTTAATCACTAGATTCAACAACATGTGTTTCTGTACATCTCAGTGTTGTAGGCCACCTCTGTGAGTCAGATTTAGTAACAATGTTGAGCTCCACTCCAAGTTCCCTGAGACACAAAGAGAGCTCGCATGAGAGGTCCGGCCAGAGCCAGGCAGGCCATAGCAGAAATGAAAACTGAATGTTGGTTTGCGATTTGGTGAAGGACAGAGAATGTGGAACAGTTTTCATGAATAAACATAATGGAGTTGTTCCATCGACGGGACCTTAGTGAAATGGAAAACAAGCACAGAGGACGTGGAATCTGGGGGCAAACAATGGCCTGTTACATGCCAGGTGCACCGAGAAGCAAAAAAAAATTCCTCCCAGCCGCTGTAAGATTTTATAATCATCACAGTTGTTAAAAAACTCAGTAGGTTATTTAACCTTGTTACTTGCTGTTTTTTTATTTCTAGCAATACGTTGTTTTTTAGCAAAATAATGGATGCACATCTGTATTACCTAAATTCTCATATTTAACTGCACAAATTCGTTTTACTTTAAGAATGTTAGTTGTAATCATTTTACTAGATTTTTCTACACATAATATTCTATATTTTTAATTTTTCTTTACTGTTCAATCTCATTCCTTTCGGGTTTTCTTTTACCCATGTGAATAGGCAGGCTTCCCTTTACTTTTCACTTCAGTGTTGCTACATTTCAAGTTCTTCACTGTGGGAATATCAAGGATATTTCAAATCTATTATTTCCTAAATCACAAAAGATTCTCTCACAATAATTTCATTAAACTACTGGTCCTCACAATTTCTCATGAATATTCAACGGTTTTATAAATGCCAATCTGCTGAAACCTATAGAAACACCTTGTATCTTGAGAATATCAGAAACAAGTCACAAGACCTCATAATAGCTGATAAAGAGCCTTAACCAGAGGCAAAAAGGAAATAATAAAACAGTAGCATTAGATGTACTAAAAATGCAACCTCAGGCTGCCTGTAGTGCACCATACTTCCTCCATTAAATGTTTTAGAAAGAATCACTAGGATGAAAAACGCCAAAAGCAATCATCAATTTCTGATTTGAAAGAAAGTGGTTTTAGCCCACAGCCCTGGTCTCAGAAGAATCAAATTAAATAAAAACTTCTAATATTAAATTTCTGAGCCAATTTAATCTGCACAGAACAAGTGGAAAAGGGAGAGAAAGGGATAGACAACAGGAAATAATTGAAAAACATCAGCATTTTCAAAAGCCAGTGCAGGTTTTATGACTCTTCAGCACACTGTGTGTAAGAGATGGCTGCATAATACCTTTTACATCAATAATGTCTTTGTAAGATGCAGTTGTATCCCTGTACAAGCTTTTGTTTTGTTCCAAAGGTAAGTTAACAAAAAAAGTGTTTTAGGTGGCGAAAAATCTAACAAACAAACCTCAGTTCATAAATACAGCTTCACAGTAAAATCAGATTACATTGAAAAAAATAAGAATTAGGGCTTGACATAGAAAAAAAAAAAAAAAAACTTATGCCACAATACATTTCTAAATTTCATTCCAGTGGAAGCAATTACAGAAATTCAGGACAAACACAAAGGATTGTGGCAGGCTTACCTGGTAGCTTTCCTTCAGAAGCTACCAGATAAGCCTGGCTTAGTAAGCAGTCTGACCGTTTGGATGCAATTAACTGTGGTAGAGAATAAACTGATTTGTTGGGTCTGTCATGATTCCAGCCCTTCAGCTCTGTCTTGGCTGTGCTGATTGCTCATTGCCCTCACCTGCACTGTACTGCTCCCTATATTAACAGCTGCTCTTCACCAGCTCAGTGTGAGATTGTCTGTTGCCTTTGTCACAGCTTTCAAGCCCTTTTGTCTCATGTTCCAAGGAGTTTTCTGGTTTCTGATCCTGCCTG
>JAUZNJ010040490.1:0-10356 GCA_034780135.1 Jordanella pulchra | reverse complement strand
CACCCTGATCTCCACCTTTTGAGTTTCTTTGTTACTTTTGAGTTTGGTGTTTTTAAGGAGACCCTGACTCAATCCAATCCACCTGTTTTAGTGGCAGGGCAGAACAAATACATGGCTGGAGATGACTTATTGACTCCATATCTCCCATTGCTGGCACTTAGGGTCTAAAGGGAATCCCACAATCCTTTGCATGGCATGACATATAAACACAGACCTCCTCATGGTATTTAACAAAAAAATACATCATTGCTTCACACGTTTGTGAGACCCATTCAAATGTGCTCTTTCATATGTTTAGTAAAAGCCACACAAGGTTTAAACGCAGACAGACAATTGTAAAACAACTGTATTTATTGTGAGCTGCACTAAGTAAAAGGTGAATAGACATGCGATCCAACTCACAAAGCTTGTTGGGTAGCAGACTATATCCATCGACTTTAGGTTTTTGTATCTTTCAGTGTTTGCATTTTATACAGTGGAGAAACATCCAAACTTTCTGGGATGAAAGTCTGGCATTGATTAGAAAATGACAGCACCCTGCAATGCACTCAGCTCTCTTGATCTCACGCTTAATTCTGGATCTACTACTTGAACTCCTCCAGTAGAGGCAGTAACTCTCCTCCAACATAAAGGGGAAAAGCCACCTTTTACCGGTCTAGAACCATGGCATCGTACTTGGAGGAGCAGGTTCACATGACCCCCTCCGGCTGTTGGCAGCAGCTAAAAATCCTGTCCATACCTATGGTCCAACAACAATAACTTCTGTTTTGTCTGTAATCAAACACAGAAAGCTTAGTCATCCAAGTTTTTATATCTTAAAGACCTGCCTGTAGTCTATACAATGGGTTAGTTTCATCAGGATTTATGGACAGCATATCATCAGCATAACAGTGGAAATTAATCCCATGCTGTCTAATAATTTTACTATTGGGAGCATATAATTGGTGCTAGCACTGATCCATCTGGTGCTCCACAGGTAATCCGGGAGCATGAGGAAGATTTATCATTGACATGAACAAAATAATATCAAATGTCAGATAAATAACATTTAAACCAGCCAAGTGCTGACCCCTTAAGTCTTACTAAATTTCCAATTCTATCTAAAAGAACATTGTGATCGACTGTATCAAATGCAGCAATAAGAGCAAACAGGACAAGTACAAAAACATGTCCATTGTATGAGGCCATGAGAAAATCAAGAGAGACTTTCAAAGGTGATGACTACGTTCAAAAAGCATCAGTTTACCCACTAAAATGTTGGATAGTGGGTGAAGTACTGTATTATGCTTTGGGCCTTTTCCTCCTCTAAAAGCCCCGGGAATCTTTTCAAAGTTCCTAGGATTATAACATTTTTCGAAGACATTTACATGAATAGAAAACAGAAAAGGGTAAAATAATCAAATTTATTGAGAGATGCAGTAAGTAAAGGTGGATAGATGGATGGATGACTTGAGCAAACAGAAAAAATAAATGCTTATTTATATTAGATTTTTTTATATTTTTAATATCTGCAATAAAAAAATCTTTGCAACATCAGATAAGAATGTTTAACTAGGCAAGAAAAATAAAACATCCTTCGATATACAACCGAAGAACCAGGAATAGAATAGAATGGAATGGAATAGAATGGAATGGAATAGAATAGAATAGAATAGAATAGAATAGAATAGAATAGAATAGAATAGAATAGAATAGAATGAAGGGGTGACCATGGTCTACAAATATGTGGTCATATATCCAGAAACAAAACATATAGAAATAACCCCTTTGAACGTGTAATCTGAATGTATTCAGATCAAACTAGGTCTATGTTGTGACGACAAGTATAGATGTTGCCGAATGGTTTTAGTTTTTCATAGGCCTCATTTTTAACTCTATTTCAGACACTTTGCAAAACAGGGGTTTTTCTCTATGAAACAAAAGGCTGCCAGCTTTTTATGCGACTCTTAAACTAAGCATTAACATAATAATCACAGGATTTCTTCATCCTCGGTCCACAAAATGCAGGTCCAGTTGCCTGTTTGGAACCAGAACCGCCCGACTGAGGATCTTCAGCTCATCCATCATAGGTTCAGGTTTGATTTTAAATTCCCTAATAACCTGAGAAAAAAAAACAGTAATAATATACATATATATATATATTTAATGTTTTGTTTTTTCCTTTTTGGACATACCCAAAACAGAACCAAATACATTTCTAGTTCTGCAATCCTGCGACCAACACAGCCTCGTACTCCGTAGCCAAACGGGATGGAGCCAAATGGATGTGGCCTCTGGCGGCCGTCACGGAGCCATCTCTCTGGCTTGAATCTGAATGGTTCTGGGAAGAAGTTCTCATCATGGCTGATGGCATAGTGACAGAGTGTGAAGCAAGTCTGGAGAAAAAAACAAAGTCAACGAAATTCCTTTTTTACTGTACTGATCTTAGCTTTAACATTGTTAGCAATCGCAATACATTTTATATTATTTTCCAGTAAAAAAAAAAATTCACAGTAAATATGAACAAAAGGTACTTTTTTTGGAGAACAAAATAAACGTCAGACCCACATTCTTTGGAAACTGATATCCACCAACAGAAACTGGATTTTCACTTATGATCCTTGAATTTATTGGAACCACAGGGTACATCCTTTAAAAATAAATAAATAAAACTTTAAAAGATTATAAAATGGCTCTATGTAGTTACTCTGGTAACACTAAAGCCTCCCCATGCAGTCCTACCTAAGAGTTTCCTTGATCACAGCTCGTAAAAACGGCATCCGGGTGACCTCTGCAGCAGTGGGGATTTGGTCTGCTGGTACCATTGCTGACACTTCCTCATGAAGTCTGTCCTGGATTTCTGGGTTCCTGGACAGCTGGTACAGAGCCCACGTAAGCGTGTTGGAGGTCTTTGAAATAAAAACAATTATCAACATACCTAACATATAAAAGCAGAAAATACATTTGAACTGAAAATCTGCATATTGAATAATATACAGCGGATAAATTAACAAAACATGGAATCATAAGCATCACATTTAAATTGCCTAATATATGATTCAAACTAACAAGAATACACACTGCTCTTTCAGAATAAAAGCTTTTATAATCAAGTAATGAGTTCAGTACCGTGTCCACCCCAGCCAAGAGAAGCTCTGTGATGCTTGCGTAGACGTCCTTAGTACTTATATTCTTGTTTGACAGGAGGTATGTTAAATATTCACTTTCCACATCCTGGTTGTTGTCCACTCTGTGCTGAATGTCCTCCATCTTCTTGTCGATCAAAGTTTTCGCTTGAATCAAAACAGACGTCCCACAACTAATTATCAGCTTTATAATTTCAATATACTTGTGTTGCAAAAGTGCTCACTGGGCATACACAAACAAAGACAGTGAGGCAGTGGTGAGGTGTGTGGAACAGGTGAAGGATGGGTTCAAGAGAGGGATAATTAGAGGTTATTTAATGAGTTAACAAAGAGTAGAATCTATGGTTTAAGATGCTTGTAGATGAAATTGTGATCTTCAGTGACAGTAGGGAGAAGGTGAACCACAGCCTAGAGATGGAGCTATGTTCTGTTGCCAAGAAAGTTAGTAGAAGCAGATGGAACAGCGAAGATAAAAGCAGTGAAGTCGATTGAAGTGGATGAGTTTTAACACCTGGGGTCGATCATTAGATGCAACAGGCACCAAAAGGAGACAAGAGACAGGGTGGAATAGATGGTGATTAGGATCAGAAATTTTCTTTGACAGAACAATTACAGGAGTGACATTGCTTAAGAAAATGTAATAAGACCAGCTTTGATATGTTATTTTATGCACATGGCCTTCCTGATTTATAGACACTCATGCTGTGTTCACTTCATTTTCAGGGAAGTTTATTTCAAGCTAATATAAACTCATTGTTTTCTAATCAGAAATTAGAATATACTGAGACACAATATTAAAAAAAAGATGTCAGAAGCTGGATTTGGGAGGATGCTTTCAAATCAAGTTGAAGGTCAGAGGACTCTTTTAAAAGGTAAACTCATCCCTGAATGGTTTACAGCCCAGTTCACTGGCAGTTTAACAAGCAACAGTAAATAATTGAAAGGCCTTTAGGTATAAATGTTTAGAAACATACCAAAACTGAAAATGCTGTCCCAGTTGGCTATATAGCGCCCCCAATAAGGGAGCAGGTTGCGACTCCACTTTGGAAATATTGCCACAGCCAAGTTATTGGAGAACATCTGTGAGATGGAAGTGATGTATTCTTGTGTACCAGCAGGTATCTCCTTTCTCAGGCACCCAAGCCTTGTGCCAAACAGTATAGAGGCAATACCTGTGAGGACAAAACTAAATTATCAAAAAAATCATTTTTCAAAGTTGTATTATTTGGAAATGGAGTTTAAACATACCTTCCAATGAAAATAGGTAAAACTTATTGGAAATGTCAGAAACAAAATCCCCTGTTGAGCTGGCTTTACGCAGATGTTTGATCCTTTTTATGAAGTCTGTAACCACCTCATTGATCACCCCAGAGTACTGAGCAGAATCCCTCGGATGGAGCATGCGCTTGTTGAGAACCGCCCTCAGGTTGTACCAGCGCTCTCCTGTTCTGAGAGCAGAAACACATTTTGAGATTTTATTGAAAATGTTTTGATGCTTTTTACAAAGGTGGGAAACTATTTGGTTTCACACAGACCTAGGCTTCTGGATTGATACCATGTTCTGAAAATTTCTTTAGTTAGTTTAGACTTAAACTCTTTAGGTTTGATCCTTTTGATATAATCTTCCCTTTGTCACCAGTTAGTAGTTTATGCTGATACTGCAATCAGTGCCCAAAGTACACACCGGATTTCACAGAAATTAGTTGCAACTTTCAGAAGTTGGCCCCAGCAGGATGTTAATGAAGTTGGTTTAAATCCATTTACCTCAGGTTTAGGTTTCTCATCCACCAATGTTAGGGGACAAACCGCAGGTATTACATTTGGCTTAGGTAATAAATCCATGGAATTTAAGTTTCTTTACCTCTCTCAGTGTGTGCATTTTATGTGATGGAGAAATAGCTAAAACTTCTGGTAATAATGTGATGGCAGCACCCTGTGATGCAGTACGGGGCCTCTCCTATTTTGACTTTCCTTCATTTGTTTCATGTTTGTTCTGGGTTTTTTTTATAATATTTGATTCCCACATTTCCTGTCATGTAATGTTGTGTTTTTCCAATTTGCCATTTCTTTCCACTTAAATGTGAGGTACCTCTAACAAGCATCTTAGGAGTTTATTTCTATTGTATCTTTAGAACAAATGAATCCAGTGCGAAGCCAAAAGTGTCTTTCTTATAAATGTACTATATGTTGAAATCAATCAGCCACAGGACTGAATATATGTGTCGGTAGAAGATGGTTAAGCTTTAGTGACCCCCCAGCTTAACTTTTCCTTGGGAAAAGTTAAGCTGGGGGGTCACATAAACAACAACTGTGTGTATATAAGAACAACTATGACCTTACACTGGGTGTAACCTGTTACAAAGACAGTTGGTTCAGATACTGAACGGGAATCTGCTGGAACATCAGTATCACTGTCCAGAGGCTGGTAAGTTTCTCCATCAACACAGACTGAAAAGGTGCCGTTTATTAAATGAAGCCTCTGCTTCAGAAACAACATCCTGAAGAGCAACTGAAATTAATAGCTGCCAGAAACCTTCTAAAGAAAACCTTGATGGTTTGACAAAGGAAAGATTAAGAAGTTTAGACACATTTTTGGGATATTAAAGGTAAGACTTTAATATTTAAAGCACTATACCAGCTTTCGAGCTTGATAGTGAAAGCATCATGTTGTGCTCTACTGAACAGCCCGGAGTTCTGGTGAATTGCATGATTATTTGGAATAAAGAAGGAGCAGACATAAATTCTTCAACTTAGCCATAAATTAGAAATTAGATGGTATAAACTGTCTGGACTAAGTGACATGAAACCATCGAATTCAAATGAACTCCGCTGATTCTACAAAGAGTCCAATATGCATCCATTTCAATGAAACTGTAATGTGAGTGCATCAGTGAGTTTGCTTTACTCTGTAAGTGGCCCGTAGCCATGTCCTCTCATATCTCTGTAATCCGTCCAAAGATCCATGTCTCCTCTGCAGGGAAACTTGTCATCCTTCCTCACAAGTTCTTCCAACAGCTGAGCAGTGGTCACAGACACAGCATTGCGTCCATTTTTGTAAATGGGTCCATATAGCTTCTTCTCATAGATCTTAACCAAGGATAAAAAGTTAGATGAACTTGTTTATATGTAAAATAAACAGATGGACAATAAAAAGCAGGAATGCAGCAGTTTGGCAAACACAAGATAATCCTCTTTAGAGTGAGATTTTTTTTTTTTTTAAAAGCACGTTTCCACCACATTTCCATGAAATTTATCCCCCTTCCAACCTTCATCTGTGGGATCAAAGGTTGTGTTTTCTATTAAACATTTATTTCATCTTTCATTTACAGGGCATGTAAACTGCAACCATAAAGATATTCAGACCCACTAAGATTAGATAATTCAATTTCTCTGCATATCTGTCAGTTTTCACAAAAAATAAGGATTTACAAAAAGATTGAAGGAAAATTTAGCTGCTGTCAGATCAATACTTCACCCTCAGCCTACCTGCAACTCATGCAGACGGTGAAAATAACCCTGGAATGTGATCCTGAAAAGCATTTCCAAGGGGCTGACTCGAGGGAGGTCCTGCACCCTCTGCAGCTTGTCCTGCTGGAGAGAGAAGGTCCTTCCCAATCCTCTGGAGCAAACATAGCTTTCAGAAATGGGGCAAAGCTGCAGCCACCTACTGCAGTTCCCAGACCGTGCTCTCTGTGACAGCCTGGAAGCCATTACTTCTTCTTCTTCTTCCTGATATTAATGGCGGTTGGCAAGCAACAGTTTGGTGCATTACTGCCACCAACCAGTAAGGATTGTGGACCAAGACTAACAAGCTCAAAAAATTAATAATAATCCTCTATTCTCTTTTTCCCAAACCAGTAACCCACAAGTAACGAAGCAAAAATGTATAACTCATATGGAAACAATCTTTATATGTTTACAATGTTTAATTGTTCCTTTCTCCTGTTTAAGACACCTTAACAATTCCAATCTTTGTAATATTTTCTACAGTTATATATTACATGTTCTATTGTCTCCCTTTCCCACAGAAATAACATCTTCCTGTTTCATGTTTTTCCATTGTAAGCAATGTTAAGTCCTGTGTGCCCCTACCTTAATCTAGTTATTATCCTTTCCTGAATTATGTTTCTTCCAATACTTCTCCTGATTGTTCCCATCTTATGGATAATGCTGTCAATCTCCGGTTTACTAACAGCAACTAGAAAAAAAAAGATAACCTTGACAAAATATAAAACTTAAAACATATTTTACTTCAACATTTAAGGTAAAGAAACAGCTGGCTATTTTAAAAGAAATAAACTAAATATTATATCTTTGTGAAGTGCCATGAGATGACATGTGTTGTGATTTGGCGCTATATAAATAAACTGAATTGAATTATATAATAACATCATAACATAATCCTAACCAATATACCCATCTGTGCTTTATGTGATTTATCACAATTT
Organism: Jordanella pulchra; assembly: GCA_034780135.1. NCBI lineage: Eukaryota > Metazoa > Chordata > Actinopteri > Cyprinodontiformes > Cyprinodontidae > Jordanella > Jordanella pulchra. The sequence continues at coordinate 2,783 of JAUZNJ010040490.1, read as the reverse complement.
GTCCTCATAAATAAAAGGTTTAAATGAAAACACAAACAAACTCAACGTTTCCTTTTAAATATTTTATTTATTCTATAATTCGTCTCTGAGTTCCATCCTGGTCCATCATCCTTTTATTTGGGCCACATTGTCTATTGATCCAATAGGATCTTTTTTGTGGAGCAGAAAGTGTCCTTGCACCTGAGCAGCACTGATCTCAGAGTGAGCGGTTAACGCTTGCTTGGCAAAGCGTTCTCCTTCCGAGGCCGGCTCGTCTGGATAGAACCGCCGGAACATCTGGGCAAGCTGCCAGGCAGTGCAGTGCCCAATATACTGTTTAAGGTCGACTCGGCCCGGTCGGATCAACGCCGCGTCCAACCTGAGCATTAAAAAAAGAATTAAGTTAGTGTGGGTTTCTGATGCACGTAAAGTGGTCAAAACCCAAGTTTTGAGTTTCTCTTTATGCTGACGATAATTTACTTTTATTCAATGCTGCATTTATTTAGTTCAGATTTAAAAATATTTTGTAATGGTTTCATTAAAAACAGTCAAATGGGGTTTAGAAATCTGGTAAAAACACATTCTTTAAGAGAGACTTTTTTCACTATTATGAAATTATGGCTAAAGAACATATAAAATCCTGCATTATACAATGCATGGTTTAAAATGGAAATACCAGAACATCAACTAATATCAACTTTCTACAGCAACTATCATCTTTTTTCATCATCTAACTTACTGCTAGTTCTGCTGCTCTAGGTGCCCCTGAACGCATCACTCTTTATAGCAAGGTGAGCAACAACTTTAATGCAGCTCCTTACTATTCAGTGAAAAAAAGAAAATGATTGACTTTGAAATACAAAGAAAAATAAAAAGTCACTCAGAGAAAAGCAGATCTTTTGAAACTATGGAGATATTCGAAGGTGATAACAATGAAAGAGGTTGTAATAATAGCCCAAATATTCCCTTTCATGGCTATTTTTTCAGAAAATGTTGAAAAGATAAAATTGTCTCAGGAAAAAAAGGAAATCTTAAGACTAAAAAAACAAAATAATAATTAGATAAGATTGTTTATGAAGTTAATGTACTCAAAGTTGAAAAAAAACTAAATAAGAGAATTTCTAATTAGTCTTGGAAGGAACAGGTTTGAGCCTAAAGGGCAGAAAGAGAATAGTTTACCAATGAGACAATGATCAACCTGAGTCTGCAGGGATGACTGGGAGGCTCCTGTAGACTCATATGAGATGGAGACGCACAGCTGTGATGTTTTTAGTGTTTACTTTGAAACCGACGTGTAGCTAAGAAAACTTTAATCATCCCATCCAGGAGGATGTTAATGTTTTTTTACATTAAAAGGACTGGAGCTTCCTGGAAACTTTCGGGGTAGCTTCTTTAACTATCTTAAAACGCTGTGTAACTGTACCTTTCTATGAAGTTGGTGGTCATAAAAACTATTCTGGCCTCAGATGAAGCAACTCCATCGAGTGAGTTCAGCAGACCACTGAATGTCAGTCTTCCCATTCCCTGAAAGGCCATTGGGTCTGAAAATGTAGAGAAAAACAGCTTATTGATCTGGAAACATACCTGAAAAACAAAACAAACAACAGCAGCACCTGTGATAGAAACAGAAAAAGGTCAGGGCTCCCACTCACTCTCAGTGGGGAGCAGCTCCCTGCTCACGAACGCAGCGTCCACATCCTCCAGCAGGATGATGCTCTGCTGAGGAGCCACGCTCAGGAGGTGGTTCAGACGGTCGTCCGAGAGCGTTCTGTCGCTCAGGCTCATCAGACAGATACTGTAGCCGAGCTCACCTGCCAGCGCCGTGCTGAAAAATAAAGGAGAGCACAAACGGTACAGGGAAGCTCTGACGCTTCAGTCCCACAGAACAGGAACCAGGAGACGGACTGATGATGGAGCCTCACATGAAGCTGCTCTTCCCACATCCTGGTGGACCGTACAGCAGATATCCTCTTCTGTAGGGAATTCCTGCAGACAGAGAGAGAAACCTTCAACGACCAACCTACTGAAGACGGACAGAATAACTGACAAAGTTCTCCATCAATAAAATAACATTTGAGTAATTTAACAAACATACTAAAACTCCACCTCTGTCCGTGTACCACTTTGGGTTTCCAATAAAGTCCTTCACATCCTCCACGATCCTCTCTGCCACACCAGCCTCCAGGACCACAGAGCTGAGGGGTCTGCGTCGTCGTGGAAACCCAAAGGGCCGCCACTCTGCGCCCATGGCTGTGTACATCACGGTACGTCCTTCTTCCTGTTTCAGGGCCAGTTCCCGTGCTGCAAACATAATAACAATGAGGGCTGAGAAGAACGTGTCACAGCGACTAAGATTCAACCCAGAAGGATGAAAAAGTAAAACAATTCTTTCATCTTTATCATCAGTTTAAATAAGAGAAACTTCAAGTTGTCTCCAGGACAAACCCAGACCGTCCTCAACCAACATTCTTTATGGTTAGGAGGTTTATTTTTGCAGATCATCTTAATGGGGTTTTCTCCAACGATCAGCATTAAGCTCAAACAGCTCTACCTTTATTCCAAATCCTCCCTGAAGTCTTGTCCTGAGTTAAGGCATAACCTAAGTCCTGCTACTTTAGTTTTTAGACAATAAGGGCTCTACAGTTAAAAAAAATAAATTACCAAGTAATCCAGGGGTCTCAAACTGGTTCCAGAAAGGGCCGTGTGGCTGCTGGTTTTCTTTCCACCCAAGCAGCAGCAACCAGACTAGATTCACCGCATCAAGTCATCAGGTTAAGACTAGACTGACTTGATGCTTGGGTGGA
>JAUZNJ010040489.1:0-10356 GCA_034780135.1 Jordanella pulchra | reverse complement strand
CCACCAGGCTGGTCCAATTTAGCCATGAAACCTCCCACACTGAAATGAGGGGTGTTTCAGTTTCATTGTCCAACCCCTGTATATATAGGCCCACTTACTGATTACAAGATTGCATACACCTGTGATGCTAACTAGTGGACACATCTTGATTTAACATGACCCTTTGTTCAAGTTTTTCAAATCATTTTGTTGAAGCATAATTGAAAACCCATGTCCATTGTTTTATTTATTACAGTTTTTTATTTATTTCTGTTATCTTGTGGGTTTTTCTTTCATTAAACGTGGCGTACAAAGTTTTTGCTTTCGTTGCTATAACAGTCAGATGACAACCAATAAAAAAAAAGATGTGTTTTGATCGACAGTATTTCTTAACGTGTGCTACCATAGCGTACATTAGAAGGAATCTATATGGCCAAAAGTAATGGGACACTTATCTGAATATACATGAAATGTTTGGACATTTCATTCATGATACACACGTTTAATATGACATGGTTAGCAGAGCTTAAACTCTACTGGGAAGGCTGCTTGCAAGGTTTACAAAGGTATCCGTATTGAAACATTACTTTCGTGGTCTGTGAGGTCAGAAACTATTGTTGGAGAAGATGGTCAAACAGTTTTTGATCTTTTTAAACTGAAATGTATTCTATCAGGTTTAATTCAGGAGCCTTTTCATCACAGCCAAGTTCTTTCACAGCCCCTTTCTTACACAAAGCAACATCGTTCTGCATCTTGCATAGTGGATTGATGCACAGTCATGTTGGAGCATGAAAGGGACATACCGTACTTTTCCAAGGAGGATGAAATAGTTTAAAATCTATATGTTATGAATAATTAAGAGCTTTGTTTGCTGGAATTTAAGAGCCAGCCCCCGATGTCCAACATCTGAAGAAAGTCCCTCCCCCATAGATTCTTTTAATGCTAGGTTAGCCCTGGTCACTGTAGCAAAAGATGTTGTTCAGTATGATTTTATTTGGTCTATAGATATCCCTTCAAAGGTACAGTACCTCTTTTTGCGTTGGTTTGTGCTACAAAGAAAATAAAGAAAATTAAGTATAAAGGGTTTGTCTTTATTAGTGACGGGGTTGTAAGCTTTTTATCTTTACTTGAATATTCTTAAAACAAAACACTCTTCTAGCACAAACCAGTTGCCTCAACTTTAAGTTGGATGTTATGGCACCTGGTTGATGTTTGATAGCATAACTTTAAACCTTTATAACTACCTTTAAAATGGCAAAACTACTTTTGTAATTTATTACAAACAAATTAGGACAATGTGGTCAGGTGTTTGCCTTTACCTCATATTTCCATTTTGACCAGTGGCCTGTCCCTGCTAAACAAGAAATAAAAACATTATGATGTTGGATTTTTAAATGTGAAGATTGTATGTTCAGGGTGTTGTGTTAGGTTATGCAATGCACCTCATGCTAAACATATTTAAACAACACATTCGGCTATCTAAAAGATGTATGTAAGACAATGGTTAGCTCCATAGCTACATACCACAGGTTTTCAACAGTTAATCATTGTAACAAAGTAGTTCAGTTTTTGAAATCTGTTATTAGTCATCATTCATTATATGTGTTTAAAAAACACCAGAAAACTACTAATGATCTCAGGATACATCTCTGACTTCTTCAGGGTTTTGTTCAACCAAGAGCAGACAAAGTTAAGCACAAAAGACCTTATTTTGAAATCGTATCATTCATTGCAAGAAATGTAGGATCTACATGTCATATAAAAAAAGGTTAATTTTCCTTGAATATTGTAAATGTTGCCTTTTCCTTTAAAAACATTCTCACTAACCTCCTAATATTGCTTTTCCAATTGGAATACAATAAAATGGTGCCATCACAGCATAAAGGCTGTCTGGCAACAAAAGGTCCAGCAGCGCCACCAATAGGCCAGTGTTATGTTTACTTGAGGTTTTATCAGAACGTTTAAATCAGGAATTCATACTTATAGGCAGATGCTGTCTGTAGCTTATTTTAACCTTGAAGTTATAAAACAGGTCACAGTGGGAAAGAAAAGGAAATCCACACATTGGCTTTAATACTGTACATTTAATACAGATTAAATTTTTTATTAGACTGTCAATGACAAATCTTTTTCTGCCAGGTAAATTCCCCAAATGAAACAGTATATCATTTTTACTCTTTTATTTTTTAATTAGCTTGTAGCAAAATCAGTTTGTAGGTCCCATATAAATAGGAATGATAAAAGAAAAAGTGCATAAACCGAGAATTCCCATTTATTTAAAGAAGCACAGAGAGGGCATTTATCGCTCAATTTAAACTCGTTTAACTTCTGAGTTGAGAAGCACATTCCCCATTATCTCAGCAAAAGGTTTTTAACAAATACTGTATAACATCCCGTTCAGTTGGAATTTGAAGTTATATTTAAATCTTGCACCACCTTTAAGAAGATTATATGTCATTATTCTTAAGAACAGAGATCAAAACCATGTTTATGTTTGATGTTGTTTTTCTATTATCAGAATATCTTCAAAAGGAACAATAATGAAAGTCTTCTGGTTGGCCCAGGCTGAATTAAAAGTTACACCAGAGGTATTTGAACTTTAAAAGCATTACTCACTTAGACCCCCGTAATATTTTCTTAAAGAAAAACAGAAAAGATGATATTCACATTATGCATTGTTGATTGTTGAATAGGAAAGGTCTTGCAGATGTTGGACTAATTAATCTACATTTCAACCTAATTGTAGGGGTGGGTTTTACCACCAATGCAGAAAAAAAGGACCTGGATTACGCAACATTCTGACAGTTGACTTTAAAAGTTCCTGTTGTCAAATTGTTAAATTATTTTGCGGTAGAGAGCATGTTTGTTCATGGTAGCTGGATATGCCTGAGGTCGGGGTCAGTGGTTTAGGGCTGGCGACGCTCTCTTTTGGTGAGGAGGTAACACTGGATGGTCCTCAGACGATCTTTTGCGGGGGCAAACTCTGGCTGGAGCTTCAAAGTGGACTCATACCAGTGCATGGCTTTCTCAAACTCCTCCTGTTATCAGGAAAATAACACAATGTGATCAAAAAGGAGAGACACTTTAAGGCGCTTCTGCATTACCAGCTAAACAAGACCAGTATGAGAGCAAACATTTAAAATCATTGGATTTAGCATTGTTACCATTGCAATATAGACGTTGGCAAGGGTAAAGTGGTTCACAACAAAGTGCGGTGCAATCTCTACAGCCATGCGGGCAACTGTTAGGGCATCCTCCCATAACCTAGCGTTCTGAAAGATGTTGGCCAAGCTGATAAGTGGTACATCCTGTTCCATGATTCAAAAGCAGAAAAAAAATACAATAAATATGTTATTTATACACTTAGTTAAAATAGAAAAACTTAATAATAGTGTCTAACATGCCTTCATGTGATGAGGGGCATAGTTGAGGGCTTGCCTCAAGCAGTCGATGGCTCTCTTGCCTTGACCTTTCACTCTCCAGTACAGTGCAGCCATGCTGGATAACACCCAAGATGTCTGATTCTGATTGATGACAAAAACACTTTAGTTAACTGAGTTAGAAAGTGTGAGTATCATTTTAGTTATCCGTATTCCTGACACTACTTTAAACTTGCATATATTATTTGTATTATTATACAAAAAAGAAGAAAAAAAACTATAAAACTGTCAAGTTCTTAAACTCTGATGGCTGCCAGTCTTGAAGTTTTGTTTTTCTTCATCTCTAAAATGACAACAATGTGACTTAAAAGACACGACTGAAGACAGCTTTACTAAAAATACATAAAGGTATGTTTTAAATCATAAAACATAAATGTAATGTTTAAATTAACTGAACAATGTTTGTTTGTATTACAAGCCAGTAATTATACTCAATGTTTGAAATTCCACACAGAAAGTAGAAACCTTTTCTTTTTTTTTCTTTGAAAAAAAAACGAAAAAACTCTGCAATAGAAATTGAAGCTGACATTTATCTGTCATGGTCAAACATTACTCTTAAATTGTCCTAAACCAAATGAGTAGACTTACCTTTTCCAGAACTTTAGCAATGCGTGTTCCCACCTGCTCAAACGATTGGGGAGGAAACTTATCTTTACCAAGGTTCTGCAGGACCTTCAGGGTTGGAAACAAAACGCCACGAATGAGACTTAAAATAAAATATGACGCCTGTGCAACTGCAATGCAACATGGACCTTTGAAGACCTTAGACCATCAGACCATTTTATTAAAAAACAGATGTGACATTTTAAATAAGAAAATAACAAGACTGATTTCTAACAACATTAATGTGATCCTGTTTGTTTTATTTTGCCTTCATAATAGCAGATAACAGCTTTTCTTGGAGCCATTTTGCAGCTTCATTCTCAAACAGTCTGACTGAACTTCTCTTGCTCGGTGCAATAAACAGTCTCAGCTTCAGTGTACCTCTCTCAGCTGGGCTTCCCCTGTGTAGTGGATGGAGGCGCGGTTGGCTACACCTCCCAGGTGGTCAAGGGTGTGCATACTGGCAGCTAGGTTGGCATTGCATAAAGGCTCAGCTGCAGGCTCTTGGAGCGGGGTTGCAAAGTCAATGTGTTCTGTGATGCTACAGATGGAAAACACACTTGTTAAACATGCTGCTAATTTAACATGACAAAGACGCAACGTGTTGTTTTGTTGCTTTCTTTCCTCACCTACTTTCACCATGAACAAAAAAGCACTGTGTCTGAATGAAAAGATGTAATCCAAGTACTGTGATTGTCACCGTGTTTACCACTTTGACAGACTTACTCAATATTCTTGGCAGAAACGGCCAACCAAGTACTGGCGACAGTAGTGAGGTCAACCCTCCGTGTACGCTGGCACTCCTCTGGTCCAGGCCAGCCAAGACTTGTATAGTCTCTCCAGCGACCTGCTCAAAAAGATCCACATAGTGAACCTTTTCCTATGTTGCAGGTATGTTGAATGTGGATGTTTTTGTTACCTGAAGGACCAGGAGAGGGAATAGTTGGACCACTGATTTCCAGTACAGAGCTGCCTCCAGGTAGAAACTCCTCATTCTGACCCTCATCAGAGACGGTAACACTCTCTGATCCATCCGCCTTAGCCTTCCGAACCCGCTTTACCTGGAAGGTGATCTAAAAACATGGAACAATAAACAAAACACACCTTCAGCTAATCTCAACAATCACTTTCAGTCACTTTTCACCGACTACTGTTAACGCTTGAGAGCAGAAGCTTCATTTCCACACTTACCCACTCAGCTCCATCATCATCCTCACAGTTTCCAAAACATGGTCCACTTCCAGCACGGGCCCCCATGACGCGGTCGTTCTTCAGCACTCTTATACCTTGTAAGTCCCCACGTTTCCCTCCCACATCCAGTGCTCCCTCGAATGCTCCCATCAGCTCCTCCTTCAGCTGCCACTCGTCCTCTTTCTCCACTCTTCCATCTCTAAAGGGTGACGACATTTTGGAAGTTCCTGTGGTGGAAGGAGAAGCCTGCTGCTGTGTCTTTGCTTCACCTGAGCCATTGCTGTCCAGGACGACATCTGGTCAGAGAAAGAGGTGGAATTATGGGAGAAAGGATAGAAAGTTATGACAACAACAAATCTGATGAGGATCAAAATGTTGTCTGCAGTCTACACTTTTAGTCATTAGAGAACATTAAACAAACAAACAAACAAACAGCATCATGGGATTAAACTAACTAAATGTTTTCAGCTGTGGTGATAAGAAATGCATGAAATGTTTTAATTCTATATAAAACTTTGTCATGTTTGCAGCTTTGTATCAAGTACTGATGAGAATGTTGTAAAGAAATATCAAAATAAATACAACTAGAAGCAATGGCCTCCTACTAACGTATGTTTGATGTAACAAAATAAGGAAAAGTTGAAATGCTTTCAGTTGTGTTTTGTTTTTTACAAAATGTAATGAAAAAAACTCATAATACTAAAGCAAACTGAACAGTAATTTCACAATATTTATCTACAACCAAACCATTTTTAACAGGAATTTGTTGGTTTTTTCTTTCCTAAATGTATTGAAGACATCAAAGAAAATCTGTCCTTACTCTCAAAGAGTAACGTGTCTTCGATGGCGGGACTGGCAGTTCCATCTAGCCGTTCTTCGCTGTCCTCCCATTCCTCCAGCTGTATGCTGAAGTCTTCCTCAGTCATGCAGGTTTCATCTTCTGGATCACCACAGACACATCTCCATTTAGGATTCCAAGCTTTAATCATTTTGGTCATATCCATATTAAAGGTTTTTAAAACATAATGGAAAATAACCTGTTAAACATCTTTATTTATTTTAGCAACTGTGGAAGAGTAATTTGCACTAAAGCTGAGGGAGACAGAGCATGGCTTATTTAACATTCGAAACAACAGAAAGGCTCCTTTTCGTCTTTAGTTTTTGAGCACTAACATCCTCTCTTTTGTTACGGTTCCTTTAAGGCTTTGAATTGCATTTAGAAATCCTCTGTATTCATAAACAGAAAATACATTTTGATTCCTTACCTTCATTTATACCTTAAAAAAACCCAGCGATTCCTCATTTTAAGAGCATTAGCAAATAAGTAGATATGTTTCTGTTTATAGAGCAAGTAACAACCTCTTTAATCTTTAAAAGGTTAGTTACCATTGAAATCTGACTCTAACTTAAACTTCTGCCTAAAGTTTTTAACAGAGATAACAATATTTAGCTTTAGACGGTTAAATATAGACCGATCTAAAGTTACCATTAGCTATTTTCAGGTACTTAAATTATTGAGTGGGAGAATTTCTCCACTTTAAGACACTTTTTTCCTCAGCTGCACTGAAAAAGAAAAAGGAAAACACATCTTCTGTTCAAATAAAGAACATATCATATAGTACAACATTTTTATAGCGACTCTGTCAGCTCTCAGCAGGGACAAGAGGGGTTATCAAGTCCAAGCCTTATATCACACAGACAGACAGCAGTTAGTTTATTTGTTCAAAAGACAGCAGTTCTTTAGAACTTGGGGCAAAATCTCTGTTCAGACACTATAAAAATAAACACCGTGGTGGTCGGCGATCAACTCGGTGGCTTATAACGCCACCTTGTGGCACCTGGTAAAAACTGGAACCTCTCAGATTTAAAACTGTTTAAAAAATAAAAGCTTGACAAAACAGTGACAGGTCGAATTTTGTTTGAAAAAAAAAAAAGGAATTAACAGTAAAATTAATTAGGACAAGGCAATATTTTGATAAAAACGCTTCCAGGCGAGATGAGAAAAAAGTAAAAAAAAAAAAATAATTAGCAAAATAAAAGCATATTTGCCTGCAGTGTCAAATGTTAACTATGATCACACAGAGCTAAATGATCCCAAAGTCTTGTATTTTTCATCTTTTACTACCCAAAAAATGCTTAAACATGAAAAAGAAAAGAATCACACTATTTAAGTCACTTACGTGAGCAAGGCTGCCGGTTGGACAGATTGTAAAGGGAGGGGTAGAACTGAAGACAGCGTAGTAAAGGCAAACTGGTGCGACACTGTTCACAACTGGCAAAGGATGAGAAAGACGAAGATGAGGACAGGGCCGCCTCCAGAATGTGGCGGAACAAGGCCAGGGCACCAGTTATATTGCTCTGGGCCAAATGCACATTCATCAAGCTGAACAGGGCATGAGGCTGAGGGAGGAAAGCAAAACAACAGGGAGAGAATATCACTTAGACTGACTCTGATATTAAACAGACATTTCACATCCATTAAAAAAAATAAAACAAGATATGAAACTAAATAAATTTATATTTTCTTATGTCAAACATTACATCAGGAAATCCATCTTAAAATTAACTGAGTACAAAAATGTTCATTTGCTTGAAATAAAGAAGAATTAAATGTAATTTGAAAAGCATTTCACCATCTAATCTCTGTACAATAACGTATAAACAGTCGGTATTCGGCAATACTTATAAGTTTAACACATTTCTGGTAAGCTTAAAAGAAGAAAAGTAAATAAAAACAAACTTTTGAGTCAATCGGCAGTAAATGGAAGATCTTTTATCGTTTCTGAACTTAATTTGGTTTCAATAGACATTAAACAGTCTGGTTCCTGATTGAATTATTGTTAATAAATAAAGCTGTATAAGATGTACAAGAAGGAATATTCAAAGCCTGCAAAGTTAGATTATATAAAAACCAAAATACCTGAAAACAGTCAATGTTAATGTCAAAAACGGTTCATAAAAGTCTGTGTCTTTACATCAGATTAAATCACTCTATAGTTATTCTGATATTTCAACAGCCTATAAATCCAAGCTTTGCCTAAATACAGCCAGTGCAGCTGTAGAGCAAATCTTCTCCCATTAATGGATTTGCATGTTGTATCATGTATGAGTTGAGGCTCATTGGATGCTACAGAAATGTGCATCAACAGATTCATCTCCAGTATCTGAGACGTTTCCACTTGATACTGTCTGAGGTGAGCTATGAAGTTAAATGCCAAGGGAGCTTCTGTACCTCGTTGCCGTTGAAAGATGTTTAAACTGACATAAAGTCCTGGTCAGTCTACATTCCTGTCTCCACTGTAGCTGCATTAGAAACCGTCATGTTTCCAAACAGCAGAGTTTAGAGGTAGCTGGGAGTTCCTCTATTTTTTGCTTTGGCAATGCTTTTTAAAGCTCCACTACTGGTGCCAAACATAAAGACCCTGCATGTGTTCAATACAAAAATGACCCAGTTATCCATTCAGCTCACATGCATACTGAAGTTAACAGGCTGTACTGGATATTTTCTGTAAAAATACACATGTACCACTGCACCTCTGATAAATAGCTTTAACTGCTATAAACTAATCTGTTAAAAAAATAATGTTTGTTTGGTGAAAACACTTTAGGAATAAATACATTTTGTTTGATAAATATCCTAATTCCTGAAGGTCTTCTATGGTTTACAAAGAGTTTAACTGAATGCATACATATCATTATGTGGAGACATTCTCTAAAGGTCTAGTAGATGTTGAGGTTTTCTGTGATCTTCACCTGTTAATAAGAATTTTTATATACATGATTTATGCTCATGATGACAAATAAGCCTAATATAAGGACTTTTTTTATACCATGTTGCCTCAGTTTTCATACTGTTACATTGAACATGTATAACAAACATTCATCATGCTCTATGTCTTTTTCGCTATTATTCTGTGTGGAAACCGATTCAGTAACTATTTCTATAAAGAAACATCTTGGATTTTTTTTTTATTAAATGTGTGTCAGTTATCTATGATGGATTTCATTTATTGAATTTCCACTTTGAGGTTATTGAAGTATTTTGAAATTGAATTAACTAAAGGTGACCGTACTCCATTATAGTAAACTAACAGCAGGGTTATTGTGGTATAGCATATAGGATGTTTTTTTTTTTTCCTTTACCTCAGACGTATTGAGTGTCAACACATGATCCAGCAGTTTTTGTGCGTGGGTGGTCAAACCGTAGTGCAGCAGGATGTTAGCAGCATTGATGAGGGCCAAGTGATGGTGGGAAGGAGGAGCAGAGTTCAACACTTGACGCAGACACTGCAAGGCACCACTTCCGTTGCCTTTGGCCTGCCAAAACAGAGCTGCCTCAAAGTGGACCAACCAGTGGGGTAAAGTGGCCTACACAAACAAACCGCTGTTAGTTCTCCATTTATTCTCATGTGTTCTTAATTAGGAACATGTGAAATTCTCAGATCATTTTTTTTTTATCAACTAAACATTACCTTCAGTATATGAACAACAGCTAAACATTGTGTAACGTCAATTCAAGATCTGTGTGTTTATTATATTTAGTATAGTAGTAAGTATTTTAGATCAATACTTAACAAACTGTTTGATGCAAAATGCTGCTATGAGGAAATAAAAATAAGCTTTGTTTACTTCTTTCATAGCTTGTGCTATTCTGTGGCCAACCTGCTCCAGTGTAAACCCTCCACTGTGCAACTGTAGCATCTGTAAACACAAAGATTCACATTTCCTGTTTGGTTTTCATTTTGAAAAGAGAACAGAGTTGAAGCAGCAGTTCACCTAAAGGATCAAAGAAATACTTAAGTAAACAACAAACAAACTTCTACCTCAGATGCAAAGGAGTCTGGCAGTTTCTTTTCTTCCAGAGGCCAGTCTAACGAGGAAGGCAAGAAAGCTGGATAAGGTTGAGGGAGGGGGCTGCACTCAGGTGGACTATCAGCCGGAAACGAGTCAGAGCTGCTATACAGGAGGGTCGTCACTGGGCTGAAAAAACAATTAAAAATGATTGAAACAATGTCTGCTAAGAATAGAATTTCAATGTTCAGTCAATGAAACTTGAGCTTGTTTTGTTTATTTAACCCTTTACGGACGATGGGAGCGCCCGCGCTCCCAAATGCTTACATGTTTTTAAATGCCGGTAGAATTC
>JAUZNJ010040488.1:0-34423 GCA_034780135.1 Jordanella pulchra | reverse complement strand
TTTGTTGTGATCATATTACAATATGATCAGTATTACTAAAGGTTCAATGGAATGATTGCAACTTAAAACAGCCTAAACTTTATAATATTAAGTCAACATTTTTGTTTGTTTTTAAGTGACTTAGACCAGCTACACAACATACTGAACGAACATCATGAGGAAGTTGACATTTGAAAGAGGAATAATCCTGACTAAATAAATGCCTGAAACCATGAAACATTTTAGAGAAAAGAAAAAAAAAGCTCTGTATTGTTCTGCATCAGTTAATTTTCAATTACAGCACCTGAAGCGGAACGAAATTGTTAGTGTCATTTATCGACTGTGGTGCCCTCTATTAGAGTAACAACTGAGAAATCTATCCTGTTGTAGAAACCACCTGGTTTACAATAACAAAGAGTTCATTTCTGTCTGATGTCTATAAGTGTTTTACAAGGAACAGATGAGAAACAGAGATCACATGAGTGCACACAGGGACCGATCACATCTAACTGGGCAGGTAATCATCCCAAGGACTTTTTTTCCTCAAGTTCCATGAAGCTGTTTCCTTAGAAGACAAACTGAGAGGTAATTGGTGTCCAGAACGATTATTTTTAATGACTCCTCAGCCTGAAATGTCCCTCCTGAACACTGTAATTGTTTAAGATGTTTAGAGGGGACATTTTATCAAAAATTGTAGCTGGTTTCCTATTAAAACCATATTTTTTCCCAAGGCACCTTGTATGCAGTTTTGTGAAGCTTTTAATCAGATTTAGCTTTCTTTCTATACATTACTATGGACACTGTCAAAAGTATGGATAAATATATGGTATTAAAAAAGTTTCCAGACTTTATTACTCAGTCTATTATCTAAAAAATAAAAAATAAACATTTCTTACTAAATTATTTAAACTATACATTATAACTTACTGATCATCCTATGATTTAATTTGATAAAGACATACAGCTAAATAAATAATAGCTTGATCATTGTTTTTTTTTTCTTTTTTTTTTAAATGGGAAATCTAATAGGCTACCTTTTTGCTTTTTTGAGCTGGTTTCTGATGTGAAAATCCCAACATAAAATATTAATTGTACACATGAAACATCTTCTAAAATAGTAGCATTCCTAACTCCATATTCTTAATATATTGTTAACATCCCATTGGTCTACTACACAGATTTGCCTCTTGTATGCGTTTTTTTTTTTTTTTTTGTCAAACCTGTAGAGACCTCAAGAACATTTAACACCATTTTACGCATCTTAACATAAACTAGATTAGTTTCAAGCGAAGTCTACTAGTTTTGCCTTGATGATACACTGCTGATGTGGACCAGGCATGAGTAGCCGAGCGCAGACAAAATCCCCCAACCCCCTCATGAGTATATTTTTTTTAATACTTTGTGGGGGAAAACTGTCAACCATATCCAAAGTGCAGGACCAAAGAAATCTAAATAATGTATGCTTTTGTTAGGTTTTTTGAAGACGACATGTGCTACGCATTACCCGTTTCAACCATCGAAGATTTCAGACCTCTGCACAGAACAGATTTTGATAATCAGAAGGTGTATCTGGTTCACAGAGCTGGAGAGAATGGCTGCGCAGGCCAGCCGTGCGAAGCACAGATCCTTGCCCTTGCAGGTAAGTTACTTCTCCCAAAACGCCGAAAACACCGGCTGTAACAGTGATATTATCTTTCGGAACAACGAACGATCCCGTGCGTGTAGCACGTGTAGCTGTCAGCGCGGATGTTTTCGGTATATCCGTCAGACGTGATCAGCTGGAATCTGACAGCAACAACGTCCTCCGTTGTAGCTAGTAAGACATGCTAGTAATGTTTGCTAACTTTAAGTTCTGTTATAGCTTTTAGATACTTTATAGATTTTTGTAGTCTCTCATTCTGTTAATTATCTAATATCCATTTCTCATGCGGAGTTTGTGGTTTACACTTGTAGCCTTTCTCGATGACGAGCAAAAGTGATTGTTTACACCTTGAAGCTAACGATGTTAGCTCTCATTAGCATGCTAACTACGAGACGCAAAGAAAGTGGACATAAGATTGTCAGCATATCATCAGTAAATTATTTCATCCGTTATTTGTAAGAGCTTTAGTGTATTATTGTAACTTTAGCCCGAGAGGATCCGTAAGCCGGTTAGCCTGTTAGCTTCTGTGTAGCTTTGGGCTACAGAGTTTGCGGTGCTGCAGCCATTTCCGTTTGACACGTCAAGTAATCAGTTAACATTTCAACGTCCTTGCATTTAGGAAACATAGTGATAACCAGCAGATCAGTGTAAGCGAAGCCGTATCCCACTGTAGTGTAAATGTTTGCACATAGCTGTTTCCATTTGCATTAGCAGTTTAGCTGCACTCTTAATCCTGAAAGTGAACCGTCTGGGCTGTGAGATCTTACAATGTCAGAGTTTACCGCAGTCTGCCGAAAAGCTTTCCCTTAATGGTGCTAAAGTTAGTTTAGTGAGCTCAGAATGACACGACAAAATAACGTTAGGGTTTTTACTGACTATTTTCAGCTTCTATTACTAATACGTGTAATTCCGTTTAATGACTTTACAGATACAGTAGACGAATTCGAAGATTGTATAACCCAAAAGAAGATGAAAATTCCCAAGATGTCCATCAGGAATTCAGGAAAGTCTATCGAGAACAATTTTGGAGAGGAGAGATTACCACTGAGGCATAAAAAGGTAGGCTGAACACCAGTGAACTGTTTAATTTCCATTACTTCAAATACTGTTGTACAACTATTACTAACGCACTTATTTATAACGGAAAATACAAACTTTCTATTGGTGGCAAGATCACAGTCTTATTGTCCTTTTATACACACTTGTAATTGGAATGTAAAACTTTACAATATAAGGCATTCTTTTCTGCATAGTAGCCATTTTAATAGTTATTATAGGGCTATGTTTAACTACACTTTTTTCCTTGCCATTTCTCTTGTCTTGTTTTTTTTTTAGCTGTCCTTTCATGATTTAATATCACCTTTCCATAAACTTGGCTGACATCCAAAATCCCCTTCGCTATTTTTACCATATGCTGGATTAACACGAATTCAGCACTCTGGACAGCTGCCCTTTCACCGGCAAATCCGCTGAGCAGCTCATCAGAGAACTCTGTGACTCCTCTTCTCTGGTCTTTCTGAGATCTCCACATTCAAACAAAATGATTGTAGTTACTGTCATATCATTATATAGACTGATGTGGATTTTTTGTTTGTTTTGTTTGAACCTTATTAAAGGAAAATAATTTGAACTATATTCTAAGAAAATCAATTTCGAAATTGTTTAATGCCCTCAGTGCCATAACGTATATCTAGAGCAATTGTCAGTTTGCAGGAAATATTGTATTTTTCTAGTTTTAATGAGTGATACTATTTAAGAATTGCTGCAAATCTGATATATTTGTGATATTTTTTAAAAGACAAAATTAATGCTCTCATAGATGTTCAAGTACTGTTTCGCTAACTGCTAAGAAACATTTTGCAAGATGGCTTCTTGAATTTTATACTTCATGTTCAGCTGCTTTGTGAATTCTTTCCTGATGCAGAAAGCTATATTTAAATCACTGTGTGCAATATTGCAACAGTATTTGGAAAGCTAGAACACGTCAGTGCCATGAATTCAAACAATATAGTAAACTATTTTGTTGGACTTTCATTGTCCAGACCTGATCCACAGATTGGTTACAAGAATGCGTTAAGAGAGGTGTGGACATCATGATGATAAAAAAAAAAAAACTGAGCAGAAAGAAAAATCTAGGTTAATTGTAATTGATATTAGGGCGGGTGATTTGTCAGTTTTTATTGATTAATCAAATATTTAGTTTATGAAGATTTCATTTTGAAAAATGTGGATGGGCTGCCATAGCTCAGGGTGACATCAGTTAGTTACTCTTTGTTCTTAAAGGTCTATGTGATACCGCTAGCTGGAAACATTTATTGTGTTATATTTTTATTGTTTCCTATTAAACATGATTATTTTACAAAACTTTCTCACAGCTTGAATTTAGTTGACCTTTTAAATTAAGGTCACCTCCCAGAGGGGATGAATTAAATCAAAGCTAGTTTTTGAAAGCAATATATATTTTTTATCATGAAACTTAAGTGGAAAAAAATAGATTAATTGGATTTATTAGAAAAAAAAATAGATTAGATTATTAAGTCATATTGCCCAGCCCTAATTAAAATTATAATCAAAAATGTACACCATTATATTGTAGTCTGTCTTTTTTTTTTCAAGAAACCATGCAGTCTTAGTATAAAGCAGTCCTTGTATCAGAGGACATATATGCCAATATCGGTTTGACTGTTAGGACTGCACTTGTCAGTATGAATTTATATCTGTCATATTCAAGGTTTATTTTTTATGGTCAAAGCTTTGTTGTCATGCTTCTGCCCAAAGCCTTTTTTTGACATGTCATTTTGTTTAGGCCCTGTCTCATGACCATGGAAAGCCTCTCTCTAACTCCTCTAAGAGCCTCGCAGCAGTAGTGGCTCGCCTGGAGAGAAATGCAGCCAACTCCTATATGGAAGGTGAGGAGGACTTGGATGAGGACCGGTTGGCTGAGGAGGGAGAGGATGCAGATGATGAAGAGGAAGAAATGGAGGCAGAGCACGGGCAACATCATCACCATCAGCAGCAACATTTGGAGGTGGACACGCATTGTGTGTCAGAAGTAGTGGCGGCCGTTGTTCCAAGGGTTTTGTATGAGGAGCTGGTCCACAGCTACAGGCAACAGGAGGAGGAGATGAGGAGACTGCAGCAGGAGCTGGAGAGAACCCGCAGACAGCTGGTGCAGCAGGCCAAGAAGCTAAAGGAATATGGCAGCTTGCTGACAGAAGTTAAAGAACTGCGGGACTTCAATAGGAGGCTGCAGGATGTACTCCTCATGAGACTGGGCAGCGGTGAGAGAACAGGAAAATGCACTCCAACACACAACCCTCTGCAAGCTGTGGTACTCGGGTGATTTATGACCTTATCAGTGAAGAGAAAGTTATAAATAGCAAAGCAATTGAATCAGATTGTGAGTCATTGTCAGCCAAACTCAGGGAATTAGTTTGCTAGTTTTTGTTTTGTTTTTGACAATGTATGCTGACTTTAAAGTCAGATGATTAAAGTATTTGGAGTTTGAGTTGTTCTAGAAGTCTGCTGCCTTCATAAAAGGTTTTAAGTCTGACTTGAGGATTTACAACTTAATATTTTCAATTGCACAAAGAAGAGGATAATATTAGCAAGTTATTCATGAAGGAACAGAAGAAAATTAGCTTTTAAAATTGAATAATAATGTCTTATTGTTAAAATAGGGTATTTTCTTCAGTGAATTTAATTGATATCTACATGCATATTCTTATCTCTGTATCATTTGAATGTGTTTTCTTGGCCCATCTATTATCAACACAGATGCAGTACATACAGTTAATCTCCAAATTATTCACACCCTTAAAATTTTTCTTTTATTTGAATTCCTAGAAATCCCTGAAAAGCTAGAACAATAAAGGGACAGTAATGTTTGGGCAAGAAAAATGTGCCTATTTATACCCTTCAATAATCAATCTCCATTACATGGACATAAGCTTCAACAAATTACTGACCAGTTTTTTGCTAGTCTTCACTGGTACATTTGACCATTCATCTATTATGTTGGATTTGTTCATGTTGTCTGTCTGCTGACTGTGTCTTCAGTTTTTTTTTGCAAATTGCTTAATGATGGTGTTCAAAATCATTTCGTAGTCTTTCTCATCATACGATTTAGTTTTAGATTTCTATTGGCTTAAAAAACACAACTCAAAGCGATATATTTCTACCTTTTATGTGTATTCATGTAGATAGAGATCTTGGTGTTGAATATTTGTACCTAGTAATGAAGGCTACCTTATTGTTGACAAACAGTAGAGTTTCTGCTTCATCTGATCTCAAATCAAAGAGCTGATCTCTCCTTTTTGCTAAGAGAAATTCATACAGAGACCAGGAAGGGTTTGGGCTCCTAATTAAGTGAACTGGAATCCCCCTTGGTCTGCAGCCATGATGTCTTGCAGCACGCAGTGTCCACATCCGTTAGGAGGGCCTTGGTGACAAAAAATTGTAGAACTTCTGTTCTTCTGGAATACATTTACACCATGTCAAGCACATGGGGATTTAGGTTTAGTGCTTCGTTGCTCTTCGCTGAGTTTTAAGCAGCAAGATGCTCTTAACATGTCAAGTTAAAGAGAAATCTGTTTACTAAATATAGAAATGAATAAATTTTAGAAAAGCAAAGAATATTAAGAATTGAACAGTACTTTTCCCACAGACTTTCACAATTTTCCGTGGGTTTGAATAAGTATAAAAACAACTGTATGTTTTAACTGCCTTGGTTCGTTGGGATATCAAGGGGTCTGGGTTTAATATAGCAAACAACCAAAGGTGAGAAAATCCAGAACTTTTAGATAAAACCTTAATATGGAGATCAAAGATAAGTGGCATATTTAGAGATCAATCTGTTGGATTAAAAACATGTTTATAGGTTAACCATCAAAGAAACTATCAAAATACATAGAAAACATTTATTTAGGCTTATATTTGCTACAGGACAGTCATCAAAAAATGCTCTAGTAGTTAAGCTGAGATCTCAGCAATTTGTTTCATCTGGTTGGATTGGATGTGACATTTGGTTGATAGTAAAAAGTAAACTAAAAGAATGTTAAGTGTTCCTCCTTGGCTCTGTTCTGTATACACATTAGGTCATTTAAAACTCGTGGAATATTAAGATGTTTCTCCTAAATGTTGTAAAATGTATTAAGGATGTTATAATGCAACGTCCAAACTAGAGCCTCAGCTTGTTTTGTTTTTTTGGATTTAAACACAGGAGCCCAAATGCTGGTTAGTTCATCTAATGGACCGACTAGAGATTAGAGCATCCTGGGAGTCCATCAGTCTGGGAATAGAGTGCATCATTGACCGATATTAAAACTCATCAGCTGCACTAGAGCTTAACGTGGCCAGCAACCAGAACAGCTTAGTTACTATCACAGGCCGGGGGGGAAGCCCTGACCTAAAGTAGGGGGCATGCATACCATTGACACTCTTCTAGCACCAAAAAACACAACTTAAACTACATTTGTATGTTTATGTTTATGTGCTGCGCATCAGTAAATGGCTGATTCAGTGGGAGATGAGGGTCTCCAGTTGCTGTCTCTGTAATGTTGAATGTCACCTTTGTCTCGTAGAGCCTATGCATGACAATGGCACTCAGACAATCAAGGCTGAAGTGGTGGAACCTATAGTTGAGGCCCAGGAGACATGCAGGGAAGAAGCAAACACAAGTTCAAGTTATTCACCTTCACCCAGAACCGTGTACACCTGCAATGATGGGAAGGTGAGTCTAACTGGGCCTAACATTTTATTCAGGACAGGACGCTATTACACTCTGCCAGTTTAAAAATATATATACTTCTATTTTTAATCATGATTAAACTCTTTTAAGGTTTTTTTTCAATACACTTTTTGTATGTTCTGTGTAGCATTAACTAAACAACATCCATGACATGCAATGAATAAGTAACTTATTCCTTGATATATTCGAATATTTTTTTATTAAATAAGAAAAATACTAAAATGTCATAAGGACAAAATTGTAAATTCATAAATTATTTTATTTAAACTATTGTTAAGCAAATTTCATCAAAAATAATATTTTGTTATTGTAATGTAGTATAATGTTTGCATATATCATTTTTTTAATTCTTGTTTATTACCAATCAAAACCTATGATGCACTGCAGCAAAACTGACAAGAAAGAATTAAATAAAATAATAAATAGGTATTTTAAGTTATACAGAAAAACTATTCAACAAATATTTATTAAATAATTTAGTAAACTTGGCACTATCCTGTTTAACTTAGGTGGTTCATAAATAGTTGAATATTTAGATGATCATAATTTTTTTTTTTTTTTTTTAAGTTTAATTTTATTATTTAAGTGAAGACACCATTATATAACTGTTTGGTCATTTTCAGATTTATTTTGATATGTTGATCCTTTTGATTTAATTTCAGCAAAAGGAGAACCTAACTGTAACAACCCCCAATAACTCTCACTTCTTGAATTAGTATTCCAGACTGTTTTCTTGTGCATGACCATAGAAAGAGGCCTGATTTTTGTAGGAAACACTGCATTTCCTGTTAACAACCATAAACAGTGGAGCATGCTGTCATGGCTGATCAGTTCTTTCCCCTTTCCTGCCCTGTTCTAGCAGGTGAACAAGGTTGAGAAGATTATTATTGTTCCCGCAAGCCCAGCCAGCATCATCAGTGTTTATTAGCCTGTTAGGGTTCTTTTCTTCCACCACAGCTGTAACTCAACCAGCCGCCCCAACTCAGATGATGGGGGGGGGGGATTGGTACGACAAGCTCTTGGGCCTGTGGCCACTTCAAGCGTGAAGAACACTTGCAAATTAGAACGCTCCTACATCAGGGAACTGATATTAATTATTTGCACGAGAAGAATTTAAAGTGACTGACAGGTTGGGCCTTGAGAGAGTGCAAGGGCAGGTTAGTAAAGGAGGTAGGGGAGATGGTAAGAAAGAGATAAAGAGAGAAAAAGGGCTGGGAGGATGAATACAGCCTTGTCTAACTTAAGGCCGGTAGAAAGCTTGTCTGCTGGCTTGAAGCCTAAAGCACATAAGCTGCACAGGGAAAAGCTTTTTGGATGCTAGCCTAAAGACTTTACGGTGATAAGAGAATAGGGGAGGAAAACAGAGACACATTTGCCCCCTGTTGCATTAGCTTACCTTTAAGACCAGGTCTGTCCTCCTTGCCTGGCGATCAACTTTGACTGTTTTGCAATGGTTTATGTAATGTACATTTACATTATGTACAAAGCTTTAGTGCAAGTTATAATGTACACAATCAAAGCTAGAACCTGTGACCCAAGCTTTTTTTTAGTGGTCAAAGCAAGTAAAATAAGCTCCTCTTTAAACTGTGCTTCCAAGTGTATAGATTTCCTTTAGTAACATTTGTGCAGGAAAAGCAGAAACTTTCAATGCAATTAGTATTAAACCAGTATTGTTGATCACACTTTTAATATAAAGTTCAATGTATGGCTAAAATGGTTTAAAGTGTAACTTAAGAAATAGAAATGATCAGAGGGGAATGTTTGCAAAATATGTTGATGCTACGTAAAAAGAGATTCAATTTTGAAGTTCTGACAAAAAAAGGCAAAAAGGTTGGTTCTATATCAGACATAAATTGTTATTTTTTTTGCTATATTAAAATGGATTGAACTTGCCAAAGTTAACAACTATGCTCAAACACTAAATGGATCATCATCTTGACCGAGCTCCTCACCCTATCTCTATGAGATAGCTCAGCCTCCCAGAGAAAGTTCATTTCAGCCGCTTGTATCCGGGATCTCGTTCTTTCGGTCACAATCTAGATTTCATACCAAAGGTGAAGGTAGGAATGTAGACTGGCCGGTAAATAGAGAGCATTGCCTTTTCACTCAGCTCTCTCCTCACCATGACAGACCAGTGAAGCATCTGCCATATGGCAGCAGCCGCACCGATCTGTCTGTCGATCTCCCACTCCATTCTCCCCTCACTTGTGAACAGGACCCCACGATACTTTAACTCCTCCACTTGAGGCAGGAAAACTCCAACCTGAAGGGGACAAGCCACCTTTAATGGCCTCGGACTTGGAGGAACTGATTCTCATTCCGGCCGCTTCACACCGCAGCAAACCGCCCCAGCGCTTGCTGTA
Source organism: Jordanella pulchra (assembly GCA_034780135.1). Lineage (NCBI taxonomy): Eukaryota > Metazoa > Chordata > Actinopteri > Cyprinodontiformes > Cyprinodontidae > Jordanella > Jordanella pulchra. The sequence goes on along the minus strand of JAUZNJ010040488.1, from coordinate 24,690 downwards.
GGTCTTGGCAGGAGGAAGCCAGCTGGACCATGTCATCTGCAAAAAGCAATGACGAGATCTGCTTGTCCACAAATCAGCCCCCCTCCGGCCCTTGGCTGTGCCTAGAAATCCTGTCCATAAAAGTTCTGAACAGGATCAGTGACAAAGGACAGCCCTGTCAGAGTCCAGTGTGTACCAGGAACAAGTCCGACTTAATGCCAGCAATGCGGTCCAAACTCCTTCTCCACTACTAGAGACCGGATCACCCCTAGTAAAGGGCCCTCAACTCTAAGGTACATGGGGCAGATCTCATCCTCCCCCGAAGCTTTGCCACAGTGGAGTTTTCTTTACTACCTCGGTGGCTTCAACCTGGATGATAACTGAATCCGGCCCTGAACACCCCGTCTCTTCTTTCACTACGGATGGCGTGTCAGCCCGTCTGAAAAGATCCTCAAAGTATTCCTTCCGTTGTCCCACGATGTCCTCTTTCAAGGTCAGCAGCTCTCCACTCTCACTGAAAACAGTGTTGGTGAAGGACTGCTTCCCCCCTGGTGACGCCGGGTGGTTTGCCAGAATCGCTTTGCCTCGACAGCTGCCGGGGCAGCAACACGCTTGGCCTCACGATACCTGCTTGCTCAGGATTCCCACAAGCCAACCAGGCTCGATTAGACTCCGTCTTTAGAGTCACGGCATCCCTTACTGCTGGTGTCCATCACTGGGTTCGGGGATTGCCGCCACAGCAGGCCCTGCTGACCTGTCGTAATCAATTGTAACAATCCATTTTGGATTTTGCATTAACTTAGAGACATTTCTAAGACTAGCCTTTGCTTTCATGTTATTTCATAAAGACAGTTTGTATCATTCTGGATCAGGTACTTAAAGACATTTGTAGACATTTTGGTTAAAGGAGTTTTATTTCATAAAGACTAACCCAAATAACCATCACAACAAAACTATGCAGTAATTAGTGCGATATGAAATCAATATGAAGCATTATACAGTTAAATTAAAGTGAATTTAGGATGTGAGCAAATTCAGTAATTATTTCCATAATTAATGATCATTCTACAAATTAGCTGACTAGCAATGGTTTGTATTACATGGCTGCAAACTTCTTTGTTTGAGGTTACTAGAATGGAAGTAGGAAGGAAGGAAATGACAACGCTGTCTGATTGAAATATGGATCCAGAATGGCAAAAAAGGCTGATTTAAAACAGCCTTTAGGAGGAAGCTACAGTATGAGCTTAGTGACATCCAATTTCTGGACAGAGGTCTGAGAGATTTACGTCACTGTGACCTTTGTTATGCAAGAAAATATTCTTGAGAATGGCTGTAATGAATAAAGACTGAATATATAAAAGATGTTTTTATGGTGAGACGGTATTTGAGCCTGCATTAGATGGCACAGAGTTATGATGGAAAGGAAAAGTTCAGCTTTTATTATAGATAGTGAATATATTTAAAATAAGGTGTCTTTTGAACATTTACAGTTAGAAACCGTTTTTTTCTTATTTAATAACATAACGGACAAGATGTATGTTTTGCTGGTTTAGAACTAGTTGTATTATGCAGCTTAGATTTTCTTATACTATCAAACAACAACTAGCCTTCAACTCGATTAGCGTCTCAAAAGATAATCAAGTACAAGCACAACAGTATCATGGTGGATTTATTTGAGACCAAAGTTTACATCAGCTCAGACTCTGCTCTCCAGGATTCTTCAGGGCTGATGACTCTTAGAGGGATTAGTGCCACTCTAAGAACTACAGACGACTGTTGAGCCCACAACAGGACAACACACTCATCACCACTGCTTCACTGGTCCATCTTGTGTAATTCTTCTACTTGAGCTGATACCAAACCCTTATAGATTTTACATTGTTCATATATCAGACCTTCTGGTTTTATATTCTTATATGCAACCTTTATACAAAGTTTCTGAACATTTATGAAATGTTAACAGCTTTTCAACATGTGTAGAATTCTGTCAATTTAAAGCAATGAGGAACGAATTTCTTTGCTAAAGAGATTAGAGCAACCAAATTAAAATAACTACAACTTCTTTAAAAGTGCTGTGTTTGGATCATTTGGTTTTCATGCGATGCAGCTTGGCATTATAACATCATGCTAGAATGATCATTAAAGTGCCTTCAAAAGTGTTCAAATTCCTCAAGCTTTTATATATTTGTTCATCATATAACTAAACACCTTTTTGTTGGGATTTTCTGATTGACAAAGGCAAAGTAAATTGATATATGGTTACATATACTTTTCAAGTACAAGTCCAATTTTATTCATGTTTAATAGTTTGTAAGAACATTTTTCTCTTGAAACATCGATCTTTTTTTCCCTGCTTTACAGGAAAGATCAATATAATCAGATTAGTTGTGATGTTCCACAGATTCGCTGTAGGTCGGGACTTTGACTGGACTCTTCTTACCTAAAGATATACTATAAACTAGTGGTTCCCTGGAGTTGTGGGCAGGTGGCAACCAGTTTAATTGCTAACTTATAGGTTAAGGATATATTGTTAATTCCTCGTCTGAGTTGTGTAAGCTGGTTATGTGCATTCTTTTTTGTTCAGTATCTGTTATTCACCTAAAAGCAAAGATTGCTTGACTTCAATAGACTGACTTTGTGCTGGTTACCACACATGTTTTCAATATGCTTGAAACTCCCGATGAAAACCTTAATTCAGTGCCTCTTTAAATTCCCCTCTTTCTTACGTTTTCTGCAGGTACATCTTGGTGGGGGGATCTGGGTGGAGGAAGAGAAATGGCACCAGCTTCAAAGGACACAGGGAGACTCCAAGTTCACAAAGAACCTTGCTGTGATGATCTGGGGCACTGAAACCCTTAAAAACCGTAGTGTCACAGGAGTGGCCACCAAAAAGAAGAAAGACGCTCTGCCCAAACCTCCATTGTCACCCAGCAAGCTGAAAATTGTAAGAGGTAAGCTCAGTTAAAGTCATGAGTTTTGAAATTCCTGAAGACTGTTAGGCTTAAAACTAAAGGTACATAAATAAAATGTTTTATTTACAAATACCTATTTAGCAGACATCAAAACAAGATCAGCAGCTACTCATCTGATGCTCATGACTTGATCCCTCCCCAGAGTGTCTCTACGACAGAGTGTCTCAAGAAACAGCCGACAGCGCTGAGATCACGCAGAGATTGTCCAAAGTAAACAAATATATCTGTGAAAAGATAATGGACATCAACAAGTCCATCAAGAACGAGGAGCGGCGGGAGTCCAAGCTGCTAATCAGACAGACAGTCAAGATGGAGAACTTCACCTATGATGGCATATAGTGATCAAGCATCACGTCAGCGCCTTCTGCCCCGCGTGGTCTGCAGCATATTTAGGGGACTTGGTATGGGTGGGTTGGGGAATGCTGTCACTGTTCTAGAAACGGTCACATTTTTTTCACACAGGTCCCATCCCACCTCCCTATAGGCCCAGCATCACATTTATCATTTCTTTCATTGGCTGCCAGACAGCTTTACCCACCAGTACATGAAATAGTTGGATATGAGCTAGAGTGTTTTTATAAGCTTTACCAATGCATGGGTACAGAGATGTGTGCATATGTGTCAAAAAGAGATTAGATGTGATGCTGATTTATTGTTCTGTGTCAGAACATCATTTCGAATCCTGGAACTTTTAAAAAGTAAGAGGTTATTCCTGTAGGTAGGTCTTCTGATACTGTATAATTTACCATGCTAGCTAATCTTGGGTCTTAGACTGTTGGTGATTTGACTGTTGGTACTAAATGCGTTGAATAGGACATCAGGGTCTTGAATGCACAAGTCTTAATTAGTAACAGCCATATATGACGGTTTGCTCCAAGAGATTATCTTTGAATGTGTGCTGTCTGTCAACTCCTTCACACATCTGCCCATGGAAGGGCTTAGTGAGGGTTGTTAGAAAGACTGACTCCAAATTATGAGTCAATAATACTTTAGTCGATGTCTTTTATTTATTTATTTGCTTATCCACCTATAAAACAAGAACCCAGAAAAGGATAATGCCAATAAAAATTACATGAGGAGTATAAGTCATAAAAGAAAAACATTGAACTGCAAGTTCTTTGACAAACATGATTGTTTTGAATTTGGTATAAAATGAAGCAATTATTAGATTTCATCCATATATGGTCATAAGTCATATGCCCCTAGCCTTTATCTTATTTGTAATAAATTGACAGGTTGATAGATTTAAAGACCAATTGTAGGAGGTCTTAGTCTTGGTGCATTTAATGAGTAGGCAGAATAATCAGATTTTTCAGTGTTGGACCATGAGGATGCATAAAAAGTGGTCAGTTCTGATTTGCAGCTAATTAAATTTATAATCTCTGATATAATTGAATTAGTCTCAGTCTTTGTCGTTTAAGCTTGGTTGTAGATCTGCTACAGGCATGTTGATACCTTTAAAAGGCCTAAAATGGATTTGGCAATCTCCTTGGACATCATGTATCTTACAGGAGGACATTCCTTTCTATTTTTTAAAGCTTTATTATATATCTTTTTTAAAAAAAAGATATGTTGATATATTAAAAATATAAGGTATGTGCTCACTTTTGTCAGATACTTTGTAGGTTCTTGTTTTTGTTTGTTTTGGTTTTCATTTTAGTAAGCTTTGATTGTAAATGTTTTAAGCTGAAGTGATGAAGCTTCGTCTGCACTTTGCCGTGTAAATGTAAAAGGTGGTCAGGTACTATTTTAATGTGTGGTTTGCCCCATTCGATACAGATAAACCAGACTAGCATAGAGGCGAAAATCAGCTCTTCAAGTCCATCTCATCTTGCTATAAAAGCAACGTTAGCTGTGGGTAAAGCTGTCTGTCCCACTATTTTTCTTTCCTTTTCTAGATGTCGTCTGCTCCTGCTGAACCTTATCCAAACCCTCTCTTCTTTTAGTCACACCACTGGGGAAAATAGTAAGGTTGCTTCAGTGACAATTTCCTCTGAGCTATGCCATCAAAAGTTTTAAAATGCTCTTTCATCTTGTATGTTTTTTTTTGTTGTTTTGTTTTTATATATAGGATTTCTCTCTACTGTTATATTGTTTTGATCTGAAACGGTTTGTGTGGCTGTCTGCAGCCTGGAACTAAATGCTGCAGATTGAAATCTCGACTGTGACCTAGCTGTGGCTAACTGTGAATCTGCTGTAGAGCTGCCCATCAAACCTGTCTCCTCTTCACTCTTGTAATTCCTGGATGTGTCAGTTTTATATTTCCTCATTTTCTTTTCTGTTTGACTTGGTATATTTCATATCAGAGCTTCATACCAGCCTTTCGTTAAGCTATTGTTTTGTTCCGAGCATAGAAAGAAATGCTCGTGTTTGTCACCGAAGTTAGTGACATCATCGCATTTGTCAGATTAGTTTCAAGTTAGGAATCTCCTGATTTTCTGCAGCGATTTCCATATGATGTGAGTTCCTTGTATTTCTTGTATTTGTTTTCATTATTACTTTTATGAGCTGTTGGCTTTAAGCTACATCCAAATACTCAGTAGTTGAGTCTACCAACAGTAAATAGATTCACCTCACTCTTAGCCAAAGTTATCCCACAGGAACAAGATGGAAAAAGAGTTTCCTTTACTATTTTAGAGCCTGTATATTGCAATCACAACACTTGATATTTGGTAAACCTCACTTTGAAATCATTCAAAATCTATATATTAAACCGTTGGGCTCTTAATTAGATGCAGTAATGATCAACTCATATCTATTACATCAAATGCACTTTAAATTTTTCAGCAATTCTGTTTTAAACAGTTGTGTTGCAATAGTTCTTTTAGATTATAGGGCCTGATTGTCATTTTTTTCCCCTCATTAAGCACCTTATGATGTTTTGATTTATATTTTTTTATTATTAGAACAACATTTAGTTATTTGAATGCCTCTGACAAGCTAATGTCCCATAATAAGCTTGATAAGTTTAATATATAATTGTACAATTTATTAGCTCTGCAGATTCTTAAAAAGTGACATAAAAAAACTGGAACTGACCACTTTATTATCATTGCCTCCTGGACATTCATCCGCCACGTTGGCAAGCTGGAAAGCAGCAAACGGTTCAGTTTTTATAGAAAATGGAAGCACCAGTTTAAAGACTTTACCTCTGAAAATGTTTCAGATGACTGGAAATTTTGTTTAAGTTTAACGCCTTTAGAATTCAAATGGAGTATTTTTTTACAAATGAGTTTTAACTGTGATGGTGAAAAACAGTTGGATGCAGACTGAGGAATCAGCGGGGTTTGCACAAAAAATGGCCAATGCAAAAGTATTGGAGCCTCGTGAATAACAAAAGTCACCTAAATGTGACGATTGTCCTTTTTTTTTTTTTTCCTTTGGTAAACCAGTCCCCTTTCTTTTTCTTTACTTTTTTAATTCTGTGTACAAAGATAAAGCCCACATGTTGGAGCATGTATTGCAATTTTAAAAAAGAAAAAAAAAAAAGCTTCCTGCTGTGCAAAGCCACGTTACTGAAATTCAGATGCATTGTTGTGTATTGTGTTTGTGTTTTCTTTGTTGTTCGATGCCAAAAGCTGGTGGTGATGATAATGCTTAAAGAGAGCATTTGTAGAGTCATTACATCATCGTTTTGAAAGGCTGGTTTCCTGGAGCGAGATTGAGACCTACAATCCATTAAATAAAACCATGTTCGATAGGTGAACGCTGTGCTGTTGCAGATTTAGCCTAATCTGAGACGACACAAGCAACCGATCTTTCAAGACAGTTGCAAAAGTTTTGGCAGCCAATTCATGCATATTACACAACCTGGAATAGTGTGCAAGTTTGGCTCAGTTACGCCACACTATAGCAGTAACCATGGATGAAACCTGCTGGATATGATCCTCTTCTTGTGCCACTTCTTGATCCTTACCTGCTTTATGGCTTACGCTTTAAATAGCTGTTATGCTCCACAGGACAATGGAGCTTTTGTTTTTTGTTTTTTTTACTTTTTACTTTTTCCAAGTTTGAGGTGAGTGATCCCGTTTTTAAGCTTCACTCTGTTGAACAAGATGGATACCTTGTAGTTTTCAGAGCCATTCTATGTAACAGACACATTACTGTTTAAGTCTCAGACACATTGTAAAATAGAAAAAAAAAAGGAATTAGGATTTACATTGTTAGGCATATATTTTTCTTAAAAATATCAGTAACTTTGTATACGATCCACAAACCGGTTCTACTTCATCCAACTTCACCTTCCTACCTCATTGTTACTCTGATGTTTGTCCGTAGATGTAAACTGTATGTGTGTATAATATTAAGAAAATTATAGGAAAAGTTGACCGCTCTCAACATGTACAGCATATAAAGCACCTCAATACACAAATCATTCTTAAGCTAAATCAATTTTATCTGCTTAAAGATGCTGCTGTAAAGGGGGTTACTGTGTGAGGGAGTTGTCTGAGTATATATAAATATATATCTTCGCTCTTTGCTATATTGTGCAGTTGATCAATGGCTGTGTTCTGTCTCTGTATTGCAATCTGAGATTTTTACTGGTTGACGGTGCTACCAGCATACAGTTTGAGAAAAAAAAACTGATCTACCGGACCTCAAATGGTGCTGTTTTTCTATGTTTTTAATCGTCATACGGCTCTGTGTTATTCAGGTGTGCTAACCGCCGCTATCCCCTCAACTAATCAAACCCTAAAGCCAAAATGTTTTCGCAAGGCCTGCTATTACAGTTTTGAAAATATATGCTATCCATCCAAATATTGTAGATAATAATTATACTCTGTTTCAGAAGTACCTCAGAAGTTGGTGATTTTTGAAGTGGGTGCATCTGCTTCTTTTAATTTGCTTTTGTTGCAGTGTGTTTTCAGGAATATTCATTTTTTTTTTTACTGGTTAGATCAGGTTTTTAAAAAAAGATGGTACGTTGGTTAACGGTGCAGTGTGCATTTAAGTAGCAGAAGGCCCTCAGCAGAGCCATATTCCATTTAGGTTGACCTTGCTTTGTAGATCAGGGTCCGTTTGTAGTCCAGGTTAATGCCACACCCATATCAGCAGAAATTAGGAATGTGTGAACAAAAAAGGAAGACGGGGCTTTCTTAGACTTGTTTACTCTCTCAATTAGATCAGCTGATTTCCTTGTAATTTTTTTATGTGTGATTTTTCTGTGCATCTCTTTAAATGCTATCCTTCAGTTTTAGATCTCTGGGTTTTGTCTTCGCAGGAAGTGCGTTGCATCCTCTCATATCCTGTCCCTTAACCCCTATGCTTCAGTATTCTTTTTCTGCGCCAAAGTGTTCGAGTAGTTGTCCTGTTTTCTGTCTTCTTAAAAAAAACGTTGTCATTGACGCCTCTCTACTGTGAGTAATGTGTGCTTAGACACAGCGGCTGGTTTTTGAGGAAGCACTTTTAAGCCATTTTTTAAACTGTTTTTGTAACAGTTAGCTGTGAGCTTTTCTCTGTCTGAATTGAGCCCAGGGGGTCGTGTTTTTAGTTCCAATGCAGGTGTAGAACAACTAACCTGGTAACACGTTACTGTTGGATGGAGGGCCATCTACAGAGATATATAGTGGGAGAGAACTACATGTGTCTGCAAAGCCTTGAGGTTGAGTTAAACAGGACAATGGCGATATGACAAATCTTTACTAAACTATTATTATGTTTTAAGCTCTTTGAATTAAACTGAGCTAAAACAGGGCTGCTTGGTATTCCTATCTGTAGAAATGAATGCATTGCAGTTATAGATTGGGAAAGACAGGGTTTATACTTAATTATTAGGAGTTTTCTTTTTTTGTTGTTGGTATAATAATGTATAAAGATCTCAAAACTATTGCAGTAAACACTTCCTTTATCTTTCTGTAGCCTCCCAGTGACAAACCACATTTACAGAAAATCTTAGAAGTATAAACGATAGAGTGTACATGTCTTCGCTAAACCAGCCACACCTCTGCTATGCGAGCAAACTTTGACGCTTAGCATCCTGTTCTGTGTTTTTTCTCTTGCTGCATTCAGGAACCTGTTTAAATGTATAGATAAACAGAAATAAAACAAAACGTTTATTCTATCAGCACAAACCTGTCTTGCTTTTTTGTTGTTGTTTCCTGCTGCAGAGATAAAGCTTGGGATTCCATTACTGGTAAAAAGCCTTAAGCTTATGATACAGCTGCTTGTGTAACTTTATTTTTTCAGGTGAATACTTGTTTTTTTAAAAAAAACAACGGCAGCATTCATTTGTATTTAGTCACTTTTACTTTAATATCCCAGAATAAAATTCGGTGCAAAGAATTTGTTTCAGAAGCAATCTAAATGTTAAGAAAAATCCATCTGAGTGTAAATTAAAAAAAAAAAAAAATAAGACCGAAACTGTTCTGTGAAGAACTGAGAGGTTTTTGAAGACTGTTGGTGAACATACAGCACAGTGAGGACCAAAGTGCCCTCATTGCACATTCAATGTTTATGTATGAAATGACTTTAGATGTGAAATACCCTAAAATGTACAAAGTAGGAAAAAACTTAAAGAGAAAATGGGTTTGTATTTTCACAGGGATGGTGGGATGAGGATGTTGATAAAACATGTTTAGGTGCACCCTTTGCTGGGCTTTAGCTCCTATAATTTCACCTTGCTCTCTCACATATATATTTTTCCTCACCTTACAAGTTTTTGTCTAATTATCTTAGACACTGCATATTATTGCAGAGGAAATCCCCTAAACCGCCTCCGATCTCACAATGGATCTATGATATTTTATATTTTAAAGATGATAAAAGGTAACACTGCTGTATTTTTTTAGGTCATTCTCTTTTTATTCTGTAATTTGCTTGATTCAGTGTTTCTTTGCTGATCAGCCTTTCCCTCCCTTTGTGTGTGTGTGCGTGTTTGGGTGTGTGTGTGTTTGTAGTTTATGAAGTTCAAAGAAAGATAGAAACCTTTGAGGATGTTAAGGGTGAAATGTGTTGTAAAATTACTTTTTTTGTTTAGTGCATTATATATTGTTATTGCATTACTGTTTATCATAATGTTTAATTTATTACTCAATGTTAAAAAAAGAGGATACACTCGAATCTACATGGGATATAATTCCATTTGGGTTTAACTGTGTGGCAGTCAAATAATATCAGCAGTTGCCTGTTTAAATTCTCAAGATGCTTCAAAGACAGTTCATTGTGGCTTTTGCTCTCTTATGCATTTTCATTAGTCTGAAGTCTTCAAAGAAAGCAGTAACTTCATTTTCACAGATGGTATTTTCATCTCACTCTGTTTTAATCACTTGAACCAGGTCAGCAACTTAAAGCAAAATCCTATTTCAGACCTTGAATGTGTTATTTTAACTTTGGAAAACATTTTAACTGGAGTCAAAGGGGTTTTCTTATTCTTTAAATTGTGTCTGTGTGCTGAATGGATTTCATAAAACCCGAGTGACCCTCGGTTAATGTAGATTCTCCATTTTAGGAACCCAGTAAACTTTTAATTTAGATGCTGAGAGTATAAATTTGGTTTTCAGATTGTAATGTGGGTGCATGGATTAACTTTTCCAATTGAGGAGTCAGACATCACGATGGGCAATTTCCTTGACAAGCTAACAACTAGGTGATCTATGTATGTTAAAAGGTACTTATCCATTAAAAATCTAATAATTATCTTATCAACAATATTTTATATCATTCAGAGGGTTCTTAAGCAGTATGTAAGATACTTTTGTGTGAGTATTTTCCAGTAATTAACCCTTTAATTAACCCTTTCCAAATGTATCATATTTGATACATGAATTTTTGAGACCTCTGCATCATCAGTCGGATATTTTCGCTCTTTAGAACCCGACTTAATAAATCAGAAATATGTAGGGAACAGAAAATGTATAAAAGACTATACGGAAATGCCTAATGTATCCAAATTGATGCAAATAATGGATCGAATTTAACTTATACAAAATTTACGGGTTTTTTTTCAAAATTTTTCATAGAATTCAATGACAACTCTTATATTAAAAATCAGAACTTTCTGTCAATTATCTCATGGTTCAGCCTTTAAAGGGTTAAGACTGGAAAGAATATCTGTTCACCTGTCATTTATCTGTCACTCTATCCATTTAATAGTTTGTCCAGCATATGTCTATCCAGTCATTCCTCTGTTCACCTGATTGTAAACAACTGTTAGTCCGTCCATCCATCCATCCATCCAAGCACCTGCCCGAACTGAAGCCTGTCTGCATTTGTTCCTCCTATAAATGCGTTTAGTGTGGTTGAAAGGGATAGTGGTGGAATTGTTCTTCGCCATCAGCAGCATCTCAGACCTGCTGCGAACTGTGCTGTATCGGCTCTTTATTTGTCATGAGGCTGGCCTCCCTCTCTGCATCACAAAATGCCAAAGATTTGGAGCGTTCTATCTCAGCTATCACATGTCTAAACAAAGTTGCAGTATCAGCGGAGAAGCATGAGAGTAAGATAAGGTAGAAATGGAGCATTGGCGTATCAGACTGGCTGCAACATGGCTGGTTTGTGGAGGCTTGAATTTAACCCGAGCCTCATCGCTGAATCCCAGATTTAGACGAGTTCACGTTGTAAATGGATGAAGACGATGTCATTGAAGGCTACCTCCTCCCTTCTTGCTTATAAAGACCCGCATGCTTCATTTAATTCTCCCACCCTCCTCCAGTCTCAGTTCACTTCTTGCACACTGATGCATTTCCATACATTATTGCTTCTGTAAGCAAGAGTGTTGTGAGCCCAGGCTTTTCCTACAGTCCAAGGAGAATTTTCAATGTCATTATCGCCAAAGGCTGCCCCATGTCTGTAATGTATTACCACCCGCCTTTATTGACAGCATGATGATTCAGTGGTGGCAATGATGGATTAATGCTGGATGGGTCAGGCTGGGCTGGGCTGGGCTGAGTTGGACCAGACTGGGATGGGCTCTGCAGCCTCTGCAGCTTGCCTTTCTGTCGCATAAACACCATTTACACTGCAGTACTTAGATGAGATGTATTTATGTCACACTCCCAAATAGTTTACCCAAGCTTCATGAAACACTAAATCAACAAGTCCATTATTTGTGTCTCATAAGAAATGTGGTAGACAAAGCTTTGTATTTATTTGAGAAAAATAAATAATAATAGGATAATGAGTGTTAGCTCATAGGAGAATAACGGAAGAGATTTTCTTGACAAATTCTTAGTTTAGCAAGTTCTGATATTGGCAGGATTATGCAAATTTAAAACTTAGACTGAATACCATAAGTACTAGATACTTCTTTGAAATATAACATTCACACCACCTAGCTAAACTAAATTTACTTTATAGCAAACAATCGAAAATCTAAACTCAACCATCTAACTCTACAAGCATTTTACAAACTGTATCCTAGCAGAGTCTTGTTTATTGTAATTGTGGTTTTCCTCTGTCAACATTTCAAGCAGATAAATTACATTAGTCTTCATTTTGCTGACCAACACAACTGCCGCTTTTTATCTTCCTGGCCTTAACAAAAAAATATAGTCTACATCCTTTGGAGAGCACATGTTTACTGCAAAACCTAGACATGATTGTACACATCACTAAAGGGTTCCTGCTGTACCTGACCCAGTGTAGCACTCTAATCTGCACAAAGACCATTTAGTAGCTAAAACATTACTAACCTGAAATCATGAACATGAATTTGTTTCTAGAGGTTTGACAAGATTTTCCATCTAATGGCTAAATGTTCTGACTGAAGTCAGCTCGTGTGATGTGATTTGCTTTTGTGTGGCTGGAGAGAAGACACTGTACCTCCAACACTGTTCTATCTCCCGTTTTCTTCTTATTATTTGTGGGTTCTCTTTAGTTTTGAAAATCACCCGACAACTTTAACATGTTGCCATGTAAACCCTCCTGCTTATAGTCACGTATGTCAGGTTTTTACTGTTTTCAGCTACAGGTATAAAATAAAACTATTTTTCCCAAATGCTGGCACAGTTAAGTGGGCGGATGTAATGATTTACAACATGAATGAAAGTTCACCTTCCTCCTTGCAAGTTTCAAGCTGGAGTTTCATTAAGTCTTTAGACTGATTTCTTTAGATGTTTTTGGTACAGCATGATTACTATTTTTTCTCCAGTGGTTGTATCTGACCACGACAAAATCTCATGTGCTCTGAGAATAAGGAAAGACACATTTTTCTGGAAAAAGACTATCAAAAGAACGTCTCCAACAGGTGAAAAGTATCTGAAGTTCTGCATTGAAATTGAGGAAATTCTAGTGAAACATTGACATGGACAAAAGAGAGGCATCATCCTTTAATTCACTTCAGGTCGACTTTTTCCTTTGCGTTTCCTGTGTCTCCCTGATTTTACAAGATTGTTTAAATAAATAGGCCATTTAAAGGTTTGTGCAGAGTTTTTATGGCAAGCTGTAAAGGTAAAGCATTTAAACAAGGAATTGGTAAAAATGTTAAAATCTCTTTGGGGGAAACCCAAACCCCATCCTGATTAAATTGAGTCTTTGACTTTACATAATTTGCTGTAAAGTACCGAATAGATTAAAGTACTGCCAGTAGTTTTAACATTTATTGGAACAAAAACAAAGATCCGTGATGTAGATGGTAGCAATAGAGAAGAACTGCTTCAAGGATAACTTCTGGAGAAAGAAAACTACACTGTTAATAGCGCTCCATAAATCCATTAATGGTGAAGTGTCACAGACCATATCTCAGAACAGTCTTCACAGGAAGTAAAATCTGCTAACTGAAAAAAGGAAAGGTTACACCTGCAGCCTGAGAGTTAAGTTTTCTTTTAGGAACATACAGAAAAAAAGATTCCCTTCATTTAACCAGATGAAACCCCCACTGAGATCTAGATCTCATTTTCACCTCAGTGGCCCTGAATAATTCAGAGCTTTCTATTCAAGGAGAAATATTTAAAATTTTTCTAGCAACAAGGTGCTAAAAGATCAAGTTAATGTATCGACCCATCTGAGAAGCACCCCTAGAGTGTATAAGAGCTTTCTTTTCGAATGATGCATAGGTCAGATAAGTGGTTTAGCAACCAATGAAACACCTTTCTCTGAAAATAGCCAGGTACATGTAAAATGGGTGAAAATGTCCGAGGTTAATACTTTAAAGAACCTTCTATATATGTAAAAAATAAAAAACAAGACCATGTGGAAAGATTAGAAGAAACAGTGGCTTTCTGTAAAGAAGAGAGGGCACCTGAAAACTTTTAGTAGTGAAGAGATTTTTAAGTTTTATTTTGTTAAGGGAAATCCTTCCCAAATATAACCAAAAAATAGGTATTCTATCATTTATTCTCTTACTGGAGGAGTAGTTGTTCTCTGTGTACACACCTGTCCATTAAAACATTGTATTCTGACTTATAGGACATATTATTATCTCTTACCTTATAGGCTAATTTCCCTCTGCCTTCAATCATATCCAGAGGCTCTTGTCATTTTGTAAGGTATGTAGTTACAGTGATAAAGAATCTGACAAATGATGGACTATATCACATCCTCTAGGGGTTAAATACCAAACTATTCTGTCTTAGCATGAGTACACATTCAGATACACACATGTACATGCAAAAGTGCTCACACACATGCATACTTAAACACAGAACATTCAAATGGCCTCTATTAATGCAGAAAGCTGCCCCAATTAACAGGATTCAAAGTGATGATGAATTTTTCATTCTCTGAACATTTAAGCTAATTATGGCCCAAATGAAGCAGGTTCCAGTGAATCGCCGTGGCAGGGAGTGCCAATGGCAGCCAATGTCACTGTCACAGTGCCACTCCACGGCACCTCCCTAATCACTACAACTGCTTAATATTCAGCTCCCACTGCTCTCATGTCGCCTCTATCCTTCCTGGCTCACCTCACTTCCCTTCATACAGATTTTTTTCCTCCTCTCTCTCTTGCTTCTTTGTGTCTCACAACTTCTCCCTCTCTCTCGCACTGACTACCCTCACCCCTTCACCCTCTCTTCCCCATACGCCTCCGTCTCTCGGTGCCTATCACTGTAGACAGAGTTGTTCAAAATGGAAATCAACTAATTGCGCTAATAGCATTTTAATGGTAATTTAATGTAGGAAATAAAGCTTGTTACAAGTTAAGCAATTTTGTTGGATTTCAAGGACAATCAATCTGTGTCCGATACAATCTGCTCACCTCCTTGATGATGGGTGTGGGATGTCAACAGTGCGTTTTCGCTCATGCAAGTTAACGACGGTCGCGCCATCATCTGAAGAGGCACAAAATAGTCACAAATAAAAGAGAGAGCTTCAGAGTACGTATTTATCCCCAGCTGTAAAATAGTATTTTATTTATTTGTTTAAAGACTGTCATGAATCAAAAATGTGATAACTACTGTAGGACTTTGACTGGAATTATGTCCCTTGTTCAAATGAGATTAAGCTTTTAAACAAAAAACACTCCTGATGGGTCTGGTGTGAAAAAAAAAAGGATTAATGTATGCAAAAGCAGCTCACACCAGCTGTTAAGGACAATGGGGGTTCTGTGATGCAGTGGGCTTGTTTCTCTTCTAAAGGCCATTTGAACCTTCTTAGAGTTAATACAATTATGAACAATGAAATGACAGGAACTTAAGAATAGAAATCTAATTTGCAAAAACGGAAGATCATCACGACTTTCAACTAGATAAATGTTCAAAATAATTTAACTGACACAAACCAACCCTTTAAAATGGCTTACCTGGTCTTAAGACTTAAATCATACACCAACCTGTATGGTTATCCTTAAAGAAAAAAGTATAGAAAAAACCCATGGCGAGTGGCAAGTTTTCAATAAAGTCATGAGGGCTGTCGCTCACGGCAGCCTTAGGAAGGTTTCACATGTAGTATATAGTATGTATATACTATATGTACTATACTGTATAGTATTTGTAAGTATATCTAGTTTGTGCAACTAGCGAAATGCATGGTTCTTACATGAAGAATTCGAAAATGATGTACATAATTTGGACTGAAGGAGTTACTCATTCACTAAACAGGATGGCTACTATGAGTTCGAACCCACCTTTAGGTGGCCCACCTTTGTGAGGTTTTGAAAGTTTTTGTGAAAGAGGCTATTCTTTGCAATAGTTGTGCCAGTTAGTTTCACAGCTTCTTAGTTTAATGTATCGAACAATATTAGAGTAAGGTTTAGATTTACCTGCTGCGATGAAGGGCACTGTATAGTATTCAGCTCATATCAAATATTCAAATTAATTAAAACCCCCGGAGGATTAGAAAATGACAATTTCTTATATGGGACATATTCCCCTGTATCTTTTGGCATGTTTGCGACGTTTTCAGTTTTTATTATTATTTATTATTATTTATTATTCTCTTAGGATGCACATTTTAGTAAGTGACATTTGGCTGTAACTTTAAATTTGTTCATTTTCTGCTTTCACTGTTTTTAACAACAAAAAAGAATCATTCACTGCCTTTTAGCTTTCTGTTTATAGTGACTGATTGAGGGCAGTCCTACTTTGATCATATGGTCTAATCTGAAACTAGCTTCATGCCCAGTGGTTATCCCTGCTATTTTGCTTGTTTGTTGTTGTCTTAGCCTGTTATCAATTGTCGTTGAGAAATTAACATACCTGAGTTGTTTCAAGTCTGCTTATCTGAACAAGTCATTGTTTTCTGAAGAGATTAGATTTCCCTCATAATCCCTTATAATCAAAGATAAATAGATCCGTTTGCATTTGGACTCCTTGGCACATTTTTATCAACCATTCCCCCCTTTAGACTAAACAAATTAGAAATGACAAGGAGCTCAAACTAGAAAGAGAAAGGAAGAAAATGCCATGAGAAAGAAAAAAAAAATCAATTGTCTTTTTATGTTCTTGCAGTGGTCATTTAGCAGGCTTCTTTATTTAAATGGTAATGTGAAACGGACTAAACAGACGTGGCGAATCACCCAGGCCAGCTTTTAAAAAAATGTGTTGTTTTCAGGCCTTGCAAGTTTATCTTCGTCTTTGAATCAAATAAACAGGGTTTGGAGCTGATTGAACAAATGTATGAATTTTCAGTGTTTGACTGTTGTTAATTAGGTGTGAGAGATTAGCCCATTCCTAACAAACTCTGGCAGATTACTTTCAAATGCAAAAGAACTGTGTAGGGACAGAAACAGATTCAAAACTTTATTTAATTTAATGGCATTTACAATTCCAAATAAATTTTAGAGTAAAAACTTACCGTATTGGCTTATTGGGGAGATTATCTTCTATTAATGGGGAGTCTATCTTTTTCGGGGGGGGGAACAATATACAAGCTTGTGGAAAGTAGGTGTTGTTTATGAATCTTTCACTCTGTTTTACCTCAGAATACCTATAGTTTGATGGGCATCCAAAGTGAAATCTACTTTAGTGTTCATATTATTCTTAAATATATATTTTTTGGTTTATCTTGGTTATTGCATCAAGGGAGCAGTGGGCAACCCCTCTCTTTCTCTGAGGCAAAAACAGTCAGCAGGTAGCAACACCAAATAAAACAAGCAAAATAAACATAAAACTGCAGCTATTCCCATTTTTGTACTAGAAGAAAGGCCCAGAAAACACCAACCTGGCCTCTTCTTAAAGTGGAACTGTAGGCTTCTTGCTCTCTCTTCTTAGACTTTTATCATTTAGACCGTCTTGCAGTTGTTCACTGAATTGTACTTAACCTGCAAATTACTTTGACTTGGTTCACAATCCCTTAACTCTGCTGCTGTTTTCTAGTGATCTATTTGTTATGTTCTCCTCTTTGTAATTTATTTCTTTGACTCAAACATCCATAGATTTTTATCTGGTTAATGAGGGTACACATTCTCCAACTCTCTTAATTAGGTCAAGCTAAAGGCAATGTAGATGTTAAAAGATAACTTTGACCTTTAACCCCAGTTGATTTACAAAAATGTAGCTTCAAACAAACTGTTACCAATATCTTTACTTATTGTATGATCAGTATTAATACTAAATCTTATTTCATGTATTATGTAGTTATTTCTAAACCAATTTGGAACATGAGACATTTTAGGGAGGGAAAAAACAATTATTTGTGTGTAATTTGGGAGCCAATTGACTGTACATGGGAAAATAAAAAAGAAATTTCTTAAACAAAACTCTCTTTTTTTTTTCCCTGAGTTCTTGTTGTGCCTCAAGGCTGTGGTGTCTTGGACAGGGGGGTATGTCACCTACAACTGATCTTTTCTAGAGATCAGATGTGAGTTTAAATTCTAATTTCTAAACAAGCCATAATTTAGCCTGAGGGAATTTTCTGCTGTTTTATATTCAATACACTAGGTAAAAACAGGAACAGTGAATGCATTTTGTGGGGAATCTAGTTTCTGCTACTTTGCTTACAAGCAGTGTGTGCCAAATATGCATGCTTTCTCAGTTTACACTGTGTAAAAAGCACAATGCAGATCCTGAAGTTTAAATTACTATTTGCAGAAGAAGTATACAACAATTGTCAGTAAAACTATGGTATATTGTAATTGTGTCTATAAAATCTAAACATTTTAAGAGATAATATTCAAATGTTCAGTTATTGACTGATGTTAATAACATTTGAGTAAATGGATAGACTAAGGATAAAGTGTCCTAACAAAACTCAATGTCTGTAAAAACAGAGGATAATAAAATATAATGTGTCAAATGTTTTCAGTGTATACTTGTTTATCCTCCCGGTGTTTATTTATTTTATGTGCAATTAGAAACACCTATTACATGACTATGAAGTACTGCTGTAGTGTTAAAAACAAAAAGACACAAGCCTGCAACTCTTATCCAATAGTTGTCCATCTGTAAAGTTACCCCCACTTTAATGTTTCTCCATCTTTCCTCGAGGGTTTCTGTGAAACGTTTTGCCACCATTCAAAGCATAGCAGTACCATTCAAACATAAAGAAACATAAAGAAACGTTTGAGATGTAGCTGGAGCTGGGTCGGAGTTATTGTTTAGGTTGTTTAGAGCAAAGCTGCTCAGTCTTTGTTTACTTAAAGGCAGAAACAGAATTACCATGTCTAAATTGCTTAAACTGATATTGATGTTTCTTTTAAATGCCTGCACTGCTCCCTCACCCTTGAAAACCTTACATAACTCTATTTCTAAGTGTACTTAAGCTTTCTGATGGGATTGGTTGCTGAAGACCAAACTGACACCTGTCTCCCCCGTTCAGCGTCAATGTGCACCCCCTTGTCTGTGGCTAAGAGTAACACACAGACACAAACACACAGCCAGCAGGTGCTTTTAATGGGCTGGTGTTAATGAGAGTCTTGTTTGGAGCTGTCAGATGACCCTGGGCGATGCAGACCGGCACCATCTCCGTGTTCACAGCTATGGAGGTCACTACGCAGACCATGTATGTGTGTGAAGATGCAGGGTTTTGAATTTTAATGCTTTTCAAGGAATCCTGTGTACTTTTCTAGAACCCATCTTACTAAAATATCGCCATATACTATATTGTTGACAGTTTAGTATGCTGTTGTGTTTGTTATTGCTAATCCTAGGGGATTGCTGCTTAAGTAGATAGCCTGTCTAGTAAATCATCTAAAAAGATTACACTCTAGACAATAAACACTTTAAAGCCTCCCACAGTATTCTGTAATTTATTTTATGTTTTAATATAAAAAGGTGATCATTAAGCTTATTAAGAAAGTTTAATAGCATGCTTGTAGCAGAAGTTTGAATAATTGTTGAAAGCATCTCTCTTAAAGATGTTGGTAACACAATATCATATGTTGTTTTTTGTTTCCCAGATTTACATTAATACAGTGATTCTGTGGAAAAACAGTTAAGCAAAAAGCTGCTCACAAGATTTAGAGCTACTTTATCAAAACAAAATCTTTATTTCTTGCTGGAAATTATACAATGTATTGAAGACTTTTGGTGAGAAGAAGCACATTTTAACCAAAAATATTATATGTTTGAAATTACTTAGACTTTTCTTAGTAATCAGTAAAAAAAAAGGCATTCGTGGGCGTTGAACAGCCTTCTTATAATACTGGCTAGCTTTCTGGATGTTTCCACTGGTATTTCGGATATTTATCTTTAGTTCTTAGTTTCAAATTTTTAGCTTGGAAAACATATTTACCCTCACCTTAATTTCTATCTACCTCCACATACTGTTAGACAGTCAGTTTGGCCACTCTGGGTTTGTTATTCAAAAACAGGGATTATTAATTCCTATCAGAAAGGTTTGGTTTCTGTAAATTTAAGTCTACTATGGGTTATGAAAACCTTTTTGTTTCAGAGAGTTACTGACAAAGAATTGTAACTGATATAAGAACCTTAATATAAGGTGAGCCAAAAGTGTGCCCCAACATATAAGTTTTTTCTATCTACAGTAGGAATGTGACTGTTTTACAGTTTCATCCCAAGATAATGTAATTTCCTTCTGCATGCCCAGCAAGTGTTTGCCAACCTTTAGCACTAGCCTTTCTTTATGTGTTGACAGTGAGACTGTAATCCAGCTCTATGTGTGGAGAACAATTCAAAGAGTGGGAATTGCCTATGTTGGAGCCAAGCTGTGCATGTGTGTTTAAGTAAAGGAGACTCAAGCTGACAGTTTGCCGGCAGCCTTGCACCTGCACTCGGCAAGGTGTTGATCTCAGATGGGAGGTGAAGAGAGGAAGGAAAAGAGACGGGAGGAAGCACAGAAAAGGACCCAACGTAAGGTGTTGAGGATGGATTAAAAAAGACTTGTGGATTTTAAAAAAAATGGTAGAAACTCTAAGAGGTGGCAGAGATACATCCTAAATTCCATTTCTTTTACCTGAACGTCTTCTTTCTGTGGGCGAGTTTATGCGTATCACAAGTTAGTAAAAAGGTGCAGCAGTACAATAGACAAGACAGGAGAGCCAACTGGAATGATAAATTCTTTCATAAGTGTCTGCCAAGACCTGAGTGCAGCCAGACTCATTTGTCAGAGTCCGAAAAATACCATCACAGCACAATATTTCACTCAGTTTTCTGGCAGAAGAACTAGCAAGTTCCTGTTTCCGTATGGCTAAAATTCAGTGGTTAATTCAGTTAGAAAGACTGACTGAGTAATAATTTACAATGAGAGGTTGCTCTAACTTGTAACTTAATCTTTTTGTTTCCTTCGCATTCATTAATTGTTTTAACCTCTTGGCAGAGAGGTGGGTTTGTTGCTACCTTCACAGCATCTCTGGAGGATTCTAAGTAGCAGGTCAGGGAACCATTGCTCTGTCAGCACGAACATTATTTGGCAGCCTGAATTATTAAATATCCTGGAGATGATAATTTAATACATCTTATCTAATCTGATGGGGGATACCTTGGACAAATATGTATATATGTAAAATAACTTTGCATTTAATGTGACATCTGCAGAATTGTCTCCCGTTTTGTTTAAGAAAATGTTGTTTCAATATTTACAGCACTGTCTGGTGAGGTTTAAAATCCTGGGAGTGGAAAGAGAACCAGAGACGGACAGATGGGAGGGGATTTTAATTGGACATGACGTGTCCAGTGTGTCTGCGTCCTCAAATGGCATCCCACTCTCCCCCATATGCTCTGTTGTCCAACTTAGTCTTCAGATCAGCAGCATCTGCACTCCAGTTTTATCATGAAAGAGGACATTTTTTTTTCCTGGAAATGAGAGAAAAATTCATTGTCATGTTTTGGCATTATAATCTTACAGCTTTAGTGTGTGTTAAAGGGCTCATATAGCACAAGCTACATGTTGTTGTTTTTTTGAGAAAGCCACTTTTACAGGATGTTTAACTCTTCATTTCTTATTTGGGTCCTAAAAACCTTCTTTCAAGATGAGATTTTCTTGTCTTGAATTAATTAACACCAACTTGAAACTAAATATTATAGGCCATTATTTCTGCTGTACATAATAAAACATTTAATGGTTATATATGATCATATTTACACAAAATTTTGAACAAAACGTTGAACTGCGTTCATTCAAAAAGAAAAAAAAATATTCCTATAGGTGTGTATAAATCTGAAGGGTTATTATCAAAGGCATAAGAACATAGCCATTTAAAACCTAGGCTATGTATTGATAGTTGGTTGTGGAGGAATTTCTAAGTTTAATTATAAGGTTCAATAATTGTTTATTTAACAAGGAATCTTTAAACTCTCATCTGTACAGCCATGTCACCCTAACCAAGCCATATCCCTCATTCTTTAATAATCTGTACCATATTAGTTACGTTTTCTGGAGATTGTGAGCGGAAGTCTCTCATTTTGTTTCTGGCTATGTCCCTGAAGGCTTGCCTTAGACTGGCAGAGTGTTGATCTGAGTGTCAGTGGGTCTCCTTTCCCAGCATTCCCCTTATCCACCAACTGACAGACAAGGTCAGAAACTCATCCTTTCTGTCTTCCGCTGCTCCTGACAGCTTTTCCTTTGAGAGACAAACCCTGCACAACCCTGCACTCCATGGCACGCACCGTCACCAATTAATATTGCATCACCATTTTCCTGGCTGCTCCCTCTAGACCTACTTCTCAGGGTTTGATTGGGCCACCATAGCCCCTTGTTTCTTGACTTTGCTCAGCCCCTTTGAGGAACGGGAAAACTAAATTATATAATGTGCTTCACGAATATATTGTGAAGAGCATTTAGTGTTCTTGTTCATTTGAAATTAAACAAAGGATAAAATCATTAAGATCTTTTATTCTTGCACAGCATTTCTGCACAATGTATGCATTTTTTGCATCCTCGTTAGTAGTTTTTTCTTAAGCAGTAAATAAACTGCCTTTTTTTAACAGATGAGTGTATTTTTTCCATCCTTTCCTTTTTGATCAAAGTAGCCTAGTCACTACTATTGCTTCATTATTTCTGCAGTAGTTCAGTACAGTAGCTTATTTTTGCTGCATACGATGGTTTCCAGTTTAAATTATTGTTCCCTGTTGACTTATATGTTATTTTAATGTGTAATACTTTTTTATTGTTTTTGTAATAAACAAATGCTTTCCCTTTTATATTTAGCATGAAAAGACCTGAAAAATACATGAATGGAGGTACAATATTCGTACATATTGGCCTCAGTAAACATGAAAAAGTAGGTGGTGGCTCCTTTGAATAAACCATTTTAAAAACTAAAGAAGTAAAAGGAGAATAAGTAATATATGAGAAACAGTGGAGCTAAGTGACTCAACAACACCCAGTGGAGATGTGAAAAGAAAGGCAAAGGTCCAAGATTAAATGTGGAAAAAAAACTCCAAAAAATATTTGATGCCAGGAGAGATAAGACAAGAGTAGTGCAAGGAATAAAATATGAAGGTTGGTGTTCACTGAAGTGAGAACTAAATTGCGTAAACATTAAAATTTCTCTGCCAAGCTGATGGATGTGTGAGTACACTGCCTTACTTATACCGAAACTAGTAGATATAGAAATGCCATTCTTAGGCTCTCATTTATAGCAATGGAAAAGTTCATTTGGTATATAATGTATATAATATTTGCCATTGTTCAAGTTTGCAACTTGGTAATATAAGCTACAGATGATATCTAATATCGATCAAGTATTCCAACCATACTACTATAGCAGTGATATTTCAATTGACATGCTACATTACTCCCTTGTCAAGACAATTCACTGTTACAGGGCCAGAAATTTCAAACTCTTGGTCCATGTGTCATGCCAGCTAGCCAACAGATGGCATACAATAGTGTAGATGTCTTATCTGGTGCAAACATTATGTTAGGTCTCAAAAAAGACAAAGTAAACACTATAAAACAAACACTTGGCATATATTGTTATATTTTAAGATGAAGACATGTGACAAGGTCCATTTAAGTTTAATTTTGTAGCTCATGATAGTTAATAAATCTTTCTGTTTCAAGTAACATTAAGATTGTGTGATAGAAAACAAAGAAAAGGCAGCAAAAAAGCTTTCTGAGAATTGGCGAAACATGAACTAGTGAGTGGAGTGTAATGAGGATTCTTAAATGAAAGCTGCCCTTTCTATCTCCATCCCTACAACCAATTAAAAATGCTGGAAATTATCTGAGATTCTAGAAGAAGATAAAACAGTGTAGTACTGAACAAAGCTCACGTCCTGGTCTCCATGTTCTCACATGCAGACAGAGGACATTTACTCAACTTTACTTTTTAATGGTTGTACCTCCCATTTCTAATAGTACCCTTGTCACCCACTCATATGACCCATATCAAAATCTGCCACCTCCTTTTCTCCCTATGACTGCTTCACAACTATATATTATGTTGAGGTGCCATTTAGCATCAATGTAAACAATATGACTGATTAATGAAAGCAGCTAAAAGTTTCACTATTGATATGTTTTACGTATTAAAGTTGCACTCCAATGAAGAATTTTTGAATTTTTGTTGGGAAAACAATCGGCCATACGGACCCCCATATATCTTATCAAGTCAGTTTGTGCGTTTTTGTTGGTAATTGTTTCTGCTATAAGCTAGAGCAAATGAGTCAAACTCCAATCCTGAAAAGATGTGCCTCTTCCAACACACCTTCATTTTATAACAAAACAGCATCCTCTTGAAGAGGTCGAGCTAATGACCTAATTATTTGATTTCCTCCTGTTAAAGCAGTGAAACACTTTCAAGTTGTTGGAGAATGGCTCGCAGACTAGAGTTTGACATATGTGGACTAGAGAGAACAACTTTTCTTACACCAAATCAGAATCAGAATCAGAAAGCCTTTATTGTAATCATATTCTACAAGGGATACAATGAGATTTTTTGGGACTTCCATTCAGCTACCGTGAGATAAAAAATAAAATAATAAATATAGTAGAAGGAAAAGGAAAATGTAAACAGTACTGG
>JAUZNJ010040487.1:0-10356 GCA_034780135.1 Jordanella pulchra | reverse complement strand
AAACTGTTGAACTTTTTCTCGTTGTCCCGTGTGGTGTTCTGCATGTGGGTTAGAGCTCTGAAACCCACCATGACACAGTGAATGAATTCTACATATTACCCTGGACAAGCCTTACTTACAGTTTGAACAAGAAATCTGTTCAGCATTAACAGAAAAATCTATGGAGTTAAATACAGGACAATTCTTGAATAAAAATTGTTAGATTCTTCAAAAGAATTGAGAATAGGACACCTTATGGTGGGTCAACGACCTCACATGGAGCTGGAGCTGCAGTGCAGTGGTTCAGATCAAATATTTATCTCTAACAATGGTCCCTAAACCTCAAATAGTTTTTTCTGCCAGGAACTAGACAATTACCCTATTTGACCCCATGAGCTTGAGCTTTTTTAGAAATAAAATAGGCAAAAAATGTCAATTTCTAGAGTTGTAAAGCAGACAGAAGCCCACCATAAAAGACTTGCCACCTTATCAAGTACTTCGTTCTAAAACGTAGCTGAAAACGCACGCCTTCCACATTTTTTACATTTCTTACTGTACAAGATCCTTAAATCCATGCATCGCTGCTCCTTAAAGTAAAACACAACTTTTATATATGTGCATCACGTAAAACCCCTGTAAAATATCAAGTTTACGATTCTAAAGTGATAAAATCCACAAAAGTTCAGCCGCTATAAGTATTGTTGGGAGGCTCTGAATATAAACTATGATTGTCATCTAAGGATTGTGTTGTGCTGCCAACCATTTTAACTGCTGATCATTTCTACAACATCCATACTCAGTCCCTGAGGGAATTCAATAAAAAGATGCCAGAGGATTATGTCATTCCCCAGTAAAGCTGATACTACACTACATGACAGCAGACTGTGAGAATGTACGAACAAAACAAAGCAAAAATGGAGGATTAAATGGGAATCTTGATTAATAACTCTTGCTTTGTTTCTAAATTGTAGCCTGTATTAATAATGGTGGCAACAGCATTTTCAAACATTATGGAATTGTGCTGAAGATCGAATTCTTAAAAAAAAAAAAATGCCCTGACTGAAAATGTTAACCTCATTTGACCCTTGTGTGAAATCTTAGCATCATTAATTAGCTAGCATGTCAGCTAAGCAGTTTCTGGAAGCTAACTCAAAGAAATTCACTCAGCCGATGCAAAATGCTCATCGATTTGCAGCTAAACCCGTTAAATTTGATCAGAGAGGTTTTCCCTCTCTTTTTGAGGCTGTAAGTGCACTTGATAACACTCATTTGTTTGTGGGTGTGAACAAGAAATAGGAAGGAAAGTCCGAGAGGCGCTGTAAAAGTAGAGAAAGAGATAGTGGATGTCTTTTTATAGGATGTTGGCTAATCTGATGTTTTATGCATCTATAAAGAGCTCAAAGGCCATTTTGACTTTGTATGGTTTAGAAAGTCTGAAAATGGCTGCAAAGTGTGAGATCGAAGTTAAGTGTAACATCAGATGCTTTTACCAATTCAGTCATTCAGACCTGAAAGCCTGGGGTGCTTCAGTCTTAGAGTCGTCTTATTGAGGGAGACTTTTTAGCTGCATTGTGTGCCCACACCATTTCATTGTAATGGGTTGAATAGTGTGTTCAGGAATTTTCTTTTAAGAGGGATTTTTTTTCAGTAGTCTTCTTTATTCACCTGGCATCCTCCATCACTTACATCAGAAGACTTTCTTCCCAAAACTAAATAATATATTTGTCAAATTCAAAAAATGTGTCTTTAGTTACACTGTGCAAAACATACTTTTTATGTATCTTTGTGTCATAAAAGGAAATGTAAATGGTAAAACACTTTAATCTCTTTAACTCTGCCATCTTTTACACACAAATACCAACTTTAGTGTTTTTTATTAAGTAGTTTTGTTTATATGTAGACCAATAGAAGTAGTGCACAATTGTAATGAGGCAGAAATGTAATAAATTATTTTATGTTCATTCTATAAAGAAAATCTGAAAGTTTAAGGTGCATCAATACTAGAACCATTGTTTGTTTCAGAGATATACCACTAATATCATCAACAACCCAATTGAAGAGTGATATTTTTCCTTGAATAATAGTGCAAGCTCTGTAAGATTAGATGGAGAGCTACTGTGAACTGCTGTTTTAATGTCTAGCCAAATATCTTTCCTTGAAATGTGACTGGGTCATCCCTTAAGATAAATCAATGCCTTGATCTGAACCTCTCTTGATAAATCCTTAGGGTTAATGACCTGCTGGGCAGTGAACCTCCACCCTTGTCTTTAAGTCCTTTACTGCTTCATTGTTATTTTTTTTTTTTCAAGATTGGTTTGTATGAAACTCTGTCTATCTCCCAATGAACTCTGACTAGCTTCCTTGTCCCATTTGAAACACTCCAAAGGCATGATTTTGCCACCACTATGTACTCTGTCATACTCTGTTAACTTTCCCCCACTTGTAATGAAATGTTCATGCCTTTATAAACAAAGATCAATTATTTCTACAACAGTAATCTTACCTATAGCTTTTTCAGTGTTTTCTATCTACAGTATGTTTAGGATAATGACTACTTTTTAGCATTTATTATTTTTTTGTCCCTGACTGGGTCAATTAATAGAAAGAATTGATGAATAAATTTGATTCAGAAGAGACACTGTTAAACAATTGATGATTTGTCATATTAGAATATGGGTCAGCTGGTTATTCGAAAGAAAACAAAAGGTGTAGGTTTAGAAAGGCTTAAGTGAGAGGTAAGGCAGTCAAGGCCTTTTGGTCTGACCAAAACTTTTGTCACTTTTGGGGAATTTCTAATTCCATTTTGTGGCAAAGGGCTTTTCTGTTTGTGCTTTTCCATTTTGTTAAGGTCAAGGGATTTTAAAGGGCTGTGGCAAAGCTCTCGGGCCATCCTTTGTGGATTCTCAGTTTTATTGAAGAAAGTGTCTTTCCAATCTTGTTTACAGCTAGTTCAATGTTTGCTTTCAGCTTTGCAGTTATCACATTAAAGCCCTGTTTTATCTATAGGAAGTTCATGTTTTATTACTCTGAAATTCTAAACAGAAAATAACAGTGTTCATATTTTTGGGTGATTCTTGGTCTACACAATTCATTAGCTGTATTTTCACTGAAATTGGAACCATGAAAAAAAATCTCCTTGTTGAAACAAGACATTTTAGAAAAAAAAAACAATTCATTTTAATAAAAAGTTCTTGTGTAAGGTTGATGTGGGTTTTTTGGACAGTTTTCATATTGTGTCACACAAACTGCAATGAAAAACACTTCTTTTACTCTAACTATGATTCAACAGGTTGTTATTGATGGTAAAAAAGAAAAAGAAGATGATAAGATGATGGCTCTGAATGTTTTTTCATGACTTATCATTTAAACAAACATATTTACTTCCAATTTTTATTATATTTCTTATTCGGTGGAAACACCACTTATGCAAAGTTGTCTTCTCCTGTCATTCACAAAATAATGAAATGATTTCATACACATTTGTGGTGGAAATACAGTTATTGTTACTCTTGGTAAGTCAATCAATCTTAACAGCAATCTATGAAAAATAATTCTGCAAAAAAACAGAAAAGTTTGTGTTAAATTTCTGCCAGGACCTTTTCTGTTTTATTACAAATTTTCCTTTTAAAAGAAATTCATTAATAAAAGTATCAGTTGTTTCACTGAAATGTTTTTTTCTAAATTTTTGACTAATGTAATTTCCTCAAAAATGTTGCCCATTGCCTTACCTAAGCAGCTCTGATGAATATCCGTGAAAACAAATTACAGAAAATTCCTTAAAAAAAAATATTACTTTATACTGTTAGTTTATAGATATTTCTTACAGTGCAGTTTATCGAGTCATCAGCAATCTTAAACCAACTTCCTGAGTGTTATTAGAGACATCAAGGCTGATGTGACAATCAGGAGTAAGAAATTTGGAGGGCAAAAAAAAACTCTCAGACTTTGGTCGTCTGTAGAATTTGGATGGCATAACAATACATGGCATTAACCCTAGTTATTCATTCAAGGGCCACTTTGCAAAATAAAATTAAATACATTTTGATTACCATGCATTATTTTACAAGTGATCAACTGAAAATGAACAAGAAAAGGGAATAAAGAGAACAAAAGCTCAGTTCATAATCAAGCTTAGCATAAGTGCTGTTGCTCAGCTTTTGTACCTAACAAGATAATTAGGTATCCCCTTAGACAAATGTATCCCCGCCAAAATGACTCCAATCATATTTCTCCTGAGTATTTTCAGACCCAGACCATGAATACAAAGTATGAATAAGAACTTGATTATCTTATTGCAGGCCATTTCCTTTTTACAAACTCAAATAAATGGTTTAACTTTTAAAACCATAGTTTGTATTTGGTTTTTCAATCAGCCGCTGTAAAACTGAAGGTTGTAACCATAAAACTATTGCAGGAGAGTTCACTGGCCGTGAGGTGAAGTAACGGCTAACCCTGATGAGCTGTCAGTATTTTACTCACTGCATGTGAACTCCACAAACAGTGATTTATGCAGTTTATTGCCCTTTCCCTTGTGGCCAGTTTTACTCATCATCTTTTGTAGTAACTGCCCTCTTGAGTCGTCACATGTGGAGGAAGGAGGTGGCAAGAGGCTTTTAGCTGTATAAAAAGGTAAAAGCCCAGGTCCCAGTACCTTGCGCTTTGCTCAGCTTGCCTCAGTATCTCTTCTCTCACTCACCAACTCACCAACACCACCAGAAATGGCCTTCTCTGGAAAATGGGAACTTGAGACCCAGGAGGGTTATGAAGAATTCTGCAAATTGGTTGGTAAGAAAATAAAAAGACTCAATCGAGAATGTTTGCTTTTGTCTGGTGTCAGTTGCACATTAATAAATTCCGATTTTTCCATGTATTCAACTTTAGGCATTCCCGACGATGTCATCCAGAGGGGTCGCGACTACAAGCAGGTCACAGAGGTCACACAGAATGGGAATGATTTCACCTGGACTCAGTTTTATCCTGCTAACCACAAGGTCACCAACACCTTTTCCATTGGCAAAGAGGCTGAAATGCAGACCATTAGTGGAAAGAAGTTTAAGGTAGGAAATGAAATATCATTTCCTGATATTACCAGAATACAGAGTCAAAACTAATTATCCTTGGACAGACACAGAAAAGAAATCCTTTGTATAATAATAATTGCTGTTGTAGCTGGAAGTTGATGGAGCCAATCATAAGCTCTGACTTCCAGCATCTTTGTTCAGGCTGAATCAGGACTAAACCAGTGGGCTAAGGGAAAGGACTATCCTCAATAGATGTCCATGGATGTCCAGAATTTAAAGGGCTGCCCGACTGACTACTAACATCCTCTCTGTGTTTTTAGGCCACCGTAAACATGGAGGGAGGGAAGCTAACTGTGAGCTTCCCCAACTATCACCAAGTCAATGAGATCAGCGGGGGCAAGCTCATTGAGGTAAACACACTCCCTCAGGCTTTTAATGCAGAGAAAGTCATGCAATGACAGCAGCTATTACACTCAGCACCCCGCAGGGACCATTAGAGTCATCAGAGTTATACGGGCTGTGGCTTGGGAACAGCTCGAGCTAACGAGAAAAGAGAGACGCGTGGCAATGCTGCTGTATGCAACTTAACAAGTAATTTGGTCTGCCGTTAACCTTTCACCTACCTTAATGGGACACAGCTCTATTTCTATTCTTTGTTAGTTTTTGTTTTCATGAAAGAAATTATATGACATGAAATCTATATTTAATGGATGTTGCACAAATATATAAAACATGTATCATCTTAATTGATATAGATTGCAGATGAGAGTTATTGCAATAAAATAAAGAACAATTGAAACATTCTTCAAAAGACAATGATTTCTGTCTTCTTCTCTCTTTCTTTCAGACCTCCACTGCTGGCTCTGTCGTCCTGAAGAGAATCAGCAAGAAGATCTAAAACTGACCTTTAACATACTGTACAGTTTAAATGGAGAGCTCAAATTTGTAAAAGAGCGAGCAATAAATTACCAGTCATATGAACACGAACATCTGCTTCTGTTTGTGATTTCAGAAATGCTTGATTTTTTGTTCATACAGAAATTTATAATCCATAAAATCTGGAACACTACAGAAATACACTTGAAAGTCAGAGAATGGCACACAACTGGTTTAAAACAGGGAGGTAATAATATCCGGGTTCAGTGTTTTATTCTTAGAACAGATAGAACTGAAAACAATACTGTTCCTCTGAAGAGAGAGAGATTTAAAGTTTAAACATCAATGTATTTACAGCATGCAAGAATAGCACCTGAGTGCAAAATCTCCTCTTAACTTGTTTTACACATTATCATGTATCTTTATCTTCCCTTAAGTTTTGATGAAAAATCAATGCAGGTATCACTGAAGATTGTTAGAATTGCTAAGTTTTTCCTGAACAGTGTACCAAGAAAAGATGGCCAGATTTGAGAGTGACCAAATAGAAAGATAAAGTTCTAAGCCAATTAGTTGGATGTAATAACACTAATAATTACATTAAAACGTATAATACCAATTGTTAATTTTAACGCACTTCAAAAAGGTTGTTTTTTTTGTGAAAGTGCTATGTACAAAGCTAAAAAAAAATAAAGAAAATAACTAAAGTTAGAGTAAAATATTAAAAAGTAATTATCATAAAACATGAGAAAGTTGTCTTTGCCTTCTGATCGCCAACAACTTTTGAAAACCACTGCTCTAAAAAGCTGGATTTACCTCCACCAATTACTCTTAACAGCCACTTGACCCAATATGGACTACCGTAAAACAATTAGGCTCATGACGATCCAATAAAACATAATTGCAAATAATGCAAAGCCAGTTAAAGTACATTGAGTGTTTTTTTTTCCAAATATTTTTAAATATGTTTAAATATACATATACACCAAATCTCTCTTAATTTTCCAACATTGTACATCCTACCTTTCTCTCCTTTGCTGAACTCCATGTAGGATCTTTGCTCCACATATTGATGGAAAGTATATGATAACCACATACACAGATGACTCTTCTGGCAGCCTGCAGTGTTTGGTGACATCACAACAGTTGCCTGCAGGGGCTGGAAAAAGGACTTTAAAAGATTTTCCCACACTTCAAGAAAAGATATACACTGTGGAATAAGGAGACTATGTGGCCAACAGACATGTCAGGCGCTCTTCACGCACAGTTTTCCCTAAAAAATTGCTCTAGACTCTCTCTTCTTACTTTTGCTTACTTTTTTCTGCTACTCTCCCTTCAGTATACACTATTATATTAACATCATGACCAAGTCATCTGCAAACATCTAAGCTGGACATACTGTCACAAAGATTTATCATTCTGATGACACTGACTGACACTGACATGGATGTCTACTTTTGAGAAAAGCTCTGCGGATTTCAAAAAAAGAGACTGATCTTTGCAGATAATCCATGGTATCTTGCTTCTTGAATGGTTTGTTTTGAGAAATGCATTGACTCTTTTTGCAAACTTCTAGGATGATTCAAGAAATGTATAAAAGAGAAAAAAACAAACTGAACTCAGCTCTTTCATTTCATTCTTTTACATTAAGGGGAAGAAATATAAGTGTGGTATTACTTGAAATAATCAAAAACGTATTATTTTTGAAGGTAGACTAAAAAAAAAACTAAAGATGTTAAGATAAA
Organism: Jordanella pulchra; assembly: GCA_034780135.1. Lineage (NCBI taxonomy): Eukaryota > Metazoa > Chordata > Actinopteri > Cyprinodontiformes > Cyprinodontidae > Jordanella > Jordanella pulchra. Next base: position 2,738 of record JAUZNJ010040487.1, on the reverse strand, counting down.
TGTATATGCTTATGTGCTCCATGGGCTCAAGGACAAACAGCTTGACATTTTAATATCTGTCTTCTATTTAATTTAGTATTGCAGGCCATCCATTCATTGTTTATAACCATTTCTTCTCTTAGGATCCTAAGTCATAAATCTATTTTATGGTTAACAGAGAGACTTGCTGTACAAACACCATTTCACATCTTATTGCATTTTAGATGAACCAATTAACCTAACAGTCTTGTTTTGGAAACTTGACAGGATGAAAAGCAAATCATACACAACAGGGCTCTGATTGTGGAGAACAAAGACTGACAACAGTCGTGTTCAGTAAAGGACTACAAAAGCAAACCAATGGGTTTGTGGTTTCTTTGCCAACATATTTAGAATTTCTGAGGATCTCTTTTTACAAAGTTGTGTTTCCTGTCAGTGATTACCACTGTGAAAATACACCCATTTCACGCTAGGCTACACTCCCACCTGCTGATCACATCATGCAGTCTTGTTCATTCACTCCAAGCTGATAACAAGCCTGGTGTCTATCATCCAAGAAGCTACAAAAGTTTGTTTCAAATGCACTTTTTAAACTAATTGAAAAACCTTTTTTTTATATATCTCCCTCTGACTTTTTTGGACCCATGGTTTCTTTTTATGATTAATTTCTTGTTTTTTGCATTTTCAAATGTTGTAACTGCTGTTCTGTTCTGTCGTCTGTTCTCATGCCTTTTTCTTCTCCTCCCTCTTTCTTGTCTTTCCCTACATCTACCCTCTTTCTCTGTGGCTCCCAGCCAAGCAAACAATCAGTTAATTAACCAACTCGGTCCCAGGATCATTGTAGCAGTTCTCAGAGGAGCGCTGTGAAGGCCCTCACGTCTCTAAATTTACAGCTTCATTAAGTGGTCTAGAGTAAGGGAGAAATCTTTTGGAATAAAATAGCCAGATTGAAGTCTATGAGTGTGTGTGCATGTGTTTGTGTGTGTGTGATGGCCTTGACTCCAGAGCTGGTGACTCAATTGCTCCCTAATGAAAATAAAATCTCTGTTTTTTGCCTCTGAGGTGGCGATTGTTTTGGTGTAATAATGAGCCGTCCTCTCTTGCCGGCACAGATGCAATCAAGATCCCACACTTCTCTGAAATTAGGGTTGGAAGGCAACGAGCAAGGTGTCATTTGAGCATGTTTGTGTAGCCTGGCGCTGGTGCAATCACTCCGCAATATCACTTCCTTTGTCCTCGCAGACAAACAGGCCTAATTGGCTATTTCCAAGGCTACTGTTTCTGATTGGCCATTCTGCCTTTTTTCTGATTGGCCTCCATTTCTGTAAGCACAAGTAGGAGAAAATGGCTTGTTAACATCTCCATATTGTGTTTCTCATGCTGCAGTTCTGATACCAAACATCAGGAAAATTTGCAGCAGAGCCATACGAGCAAGCTGGTTACATTTTCTCACTTCAGCAGCAATTTTTAGCTACTTTTGTAGACACATTAAAAAAAACATAGTTTAACTGCAATAGTGCTAGATTGGCATCAAAGTGTACTCAAACCAGAATCATTGAATTTTTCTTCTATTAGGTTTATTCTATTCTATTACAAGCAGATCAAAACATGATTGTCTGTGCAATGAAATAGTGAATCTATTTTCAGGAGATCGACCCATTTCTTTAGAGTTTTTTTGCTTTTAGAGTCACAGGAAGCTGGTGCTTATCTCCAGTGGCCAAGAGGCATGAGGCATTGCCCACTAGAAACACTAGATTTGTTGGTGTACAGAGGCACACAGGGAAAACAATCATACACACATAGTCTCACACCAAAAGGCAATTTAGAACTTCTCACCCATCACTCAAGTTTTTGAAATGGTTAGAGGAAGCTGGAATAACAGAGAAAGAACCCAAACTTCATACAGGAAGCCAAGGAGGTTCTTAAATGCAGGATATTCTGGCTGTGAACCAGCAGTGCCTGCTTCCTTGAGTGAATTTCTGAATAACAGATCATGTATGGTAGCTTCCATTTCATGGAATCAGAGTTCTGAAGAAGTCGTGTTGCACTGTCGCAAGTACAAGCAACAAAATGTAGTTTGCATCTATACAGGTGTACAAGGATGGTTAAAGAATAAAATAAAATGTTCTGTGTAAATATAATATAAATATGGGAGCTATATGCACATATTGTACAGATTATGCAGATTATACAGAACATACAGAAATGTTAGGAATAGATTGTATATGTATTAGAAGGTTTATAATACAAGATAGATAATGGCACATAAGGGTTATAGATTATATACAGATTATGTATATGTGTTGGGGGAACAAGTCGTGGTGTGCGTGTGTGTGTGTGTGGGTGTGTGTGTGCAGGGTGTGTGCAGGGTGAGTGAGGTCCTTGGTGATTTTTTCTGGCCATTTTCAGACACTGCCTTCTGTAGATGTCCTTGATGGCAGGGAGCGGTGCCCTAGCGATGTACTGGGCAGTTTTCACCACCCTCTGCAGCGCCTTCCGGTCCGAGACAGAGAAGTTCCCATACCAAAACGCAATACAGTTGGTGAGGATGCTCTCAATGGTGCAGCGGTAGAACTTTCCCTTCTCCGAGGACAGGTGGTTCTTCCTCAGGGTCCTCGTGAAGAAGAGGCGCTAGTGCGCATTCTTGATTAGTTTGGAGCAGCTGGTCGTCCAGGTCAGGTTCTCGGAGATGTGGACTCCCAGGAACTTAAAGCTGTCCACATGCTCCACCGCTGTCCCTTTGATGTAGATGGGTGGGT
>JAUZNJ010040486.1:0-10357 GCA_034780135.1 Jordanella pulchra | reverse complement strand
AAATAAGAAATATATAATATATATTTGTTACTTTTTAAAAATACATAAAACTCATTTCACAGCAAACTGATTTTCTCTGTTCTCATTGTTCTGTGAATTAAAGATATTTTTGTTTTATTTAAAATAACACTTTATTAAAGCCTGTATTTTGCGCCGAAATGTAGAAATGTTTCCAAAAAGTAGTACAAATAATATTATTTCTTGGTTATAAATTGTAGCCAATCTTTGTTGTTTTTTCAGATGCTCTCCATCAACCTGGCTGAGCTCGAACTATTTTGCAAAGAAGAATTGGCAAAAAACTTCCACTGAAAGTGCAGCAAAACGTATTAAAAATATTTAGTCAGTATTTAATATTTAGGCTGAAAAAGACCAAACTTTTTCATGATTGTATGTTCATCAAAGCTCAGACTGTATTACGAAAGGGAATGGAAAATTATAAACAAAGGCTGCAGGAAAAAAAAAGGACAAGTATGCTGACAATTACTAGTACTTTTGAAACATTTCAAAGCAGTGAGTACAGCCTAAATGTGTCCCCCTACATGCACTCAGTGTTGCCCTGTTAAATACTGGCTCTCCTCCACCAATGTCAAGTAAGATGAAATCCTCCAACTTTATTGCACCTGCTGAAGCGGAACAGGGTTCTACTTTAAATTTGAACTCCCCTGGTTTCCCTTCGGCGACTGCCCATTGTCATTATGCTAAGCCAATATTTGCCTCAGCTGAATGGCACAGGGCTTAAACGATATGGGACAGCAGACTGGGCCGCTTATTCTGGGAGGTAACAGGGGAGATGTGGCAGAGTGGGCTGACAACCTATTTCATAACTGTGACTAACGCCCCAGGCCTAAAGCGCCTGATTTCAATTGGCATGAACATGCATCTTCTGTCTGGGCAGAAACAAACATATCAGTTTTGCCAATGTTTACTAATAGCAAATCAAGGATATCACTCAATATGAGAGACAGTCATCTGATAGAAAACTGGGAGCATTTTCACCTAAACTTGTTCCTTCAAAAAGAAGTGAGGAGGATCAACATTAAACAGTGAAAATAACAACTTTAGATGAACTATTTGTGCTTTGATGTAAGGTTTTTGCACAGGTGAAAATCCGACAGTTAGTCAAGGAGACTCCTGTAGAAAAAAAAATATAGTACCATTACAGCAGATGCAATATTCTTTTAGAGAAAGCATGTTTTTCTGCTTAGACTGATGCTGATGTGTTAAATGATTAGAATGATGGTGCTATAGTTTGGTAAAAGGTCTGTTTACAGCTACATTCCAGCTCATTCTGAGATACCCAAAGGCTTTTTAGATGTACCTCCACATGCCTTGGTCTGACATGCTTTGAAAACCAATGGAAGAAACCCAAATGACTGAGTATCAGCCGCCCAACAGAGGTAGCTTGAATCAGCTGTTGGTATCTTTCCTGTCTTAATGATCAATATCTTAATGACCACAGTCAGAAGTCAGAACACAGACAGGTAAATTAGGAGGTTTGCTTGTTAGGCTTGGCTACTTGTTAGTCAAGACAGATTGGAGCATTAAAACCTACAAAGCCCTAATTCATCCATCTCCAACTCCATCCTACTATCACTCATGACCAAGACATCAGATGCTTTAACTCTTGGCTCCAAGGTGTTGATTAGAATTGGACAACTGGCATCTTTATCCCTTGGCTAGTCATTAGGACACTGCTAGTGACTCACATCATATCGAAGCTTGTCAGGTACTTGTTCTAAATTAATATATAATCCAAAGCATCAAATAATTTAGTAGTTTCAATTCCAAGATAAAATTTTAGATCATCTATATCTGAAAAAAAAATAGAAGCATGGTATAAAAGGACAGCTACATTTTTCCACCCTATCACACACAGAATCAGACTAAATACTTCCTACCATAACCAAGTCAGTTTTGAGGTGAATATTTACATTTAGCACTAAATCTCATTGAACTGACTGAATTTCTTCTTCTGTAAACCTAGCTATCAAATTTAAAGTTTTTCAAATGATGAAAAACATAGGATAATCTACATTAAAAAGATTATAATAATTTTTTAATGTTTTTCAAGGTTATGTGTTCAGCAGAGATGGCTGTTGTTTTCCTCTGTGCCATCTGACCAGTTGCAAACTGGGTGAAGCATTTTTATGCGTTTATCTTCTGCATTAGTCTATGTGGTCTGTGTGGTGAATGTGGCCTGGAAAAAGAGCAGTTCTCTTATCTTTGCAGAGACAGACTCCAGGACTCAGTAATAGACTAAAGGAAAGATTTAGTTGTTGCACAAAAGCATCAGCAAGGAGAGGACACGGTTCCAGACCTTAGCATACGGTAATTTTGATCATCTTGGATTCCAATAATTGTCTCTCGTAGGATCTTAATGGAACATTCTGGCTGTGGTAAAGCTAAAACATTATAGTTTTAATCTTAGACAAGGAAATGGTTTAGGTCATCTAGATAGAACTGAACAATAAGAATTCTTAATTTTCTTTAAAAAAGCAAACACTACTGCAGAAAACAAACACAGAGACAATTCATCAAATAAAATGTTTCTACCTGCCTCCAGTACAACCCCTCACGCTTTCTTTGTTATATAAGAGCCATATTGGTGGGTGGATAGCTTTGGACCACAGTTTGGAGAAGCTCTCCAGCATATCAAACTTTTTGGTTCTGATAGTGGAAAAGCTTTGAAATCTTACATAACCCTTCCTTTTCAGGGAGAGACAAATATACAATACAATCAGTGATAACATTGCTTAGGGGTAAGCCTCCTCTTTGCCTCATCTTCCTAAACTATTCCCCTCCATCATTCTTTGCTCTCCTTCTTAATTTTCTTTATCATTATTTTATAAACCAGGCGCCGGCAACAGTGCGTGACGTAGGATAATGTTATCGGGACCAGGCAGGGTGGCTCACTGATGCAACCCGCTTAATTGGAAGACTATGGTGGGGATGGGCAGTAGTGAATATGTCAGCTAGGCGTGTCTATGAGAGCTGAACAAGAAGAGATGAGTGAAGAGGAGAAAAACAAAAGAGTATATGGTCTTTGTCCAGGAATTATGTTTTTCATTGGTATTAAAACCAAAGCAGTACAGACTGATTTCTCATTCTTTATCATAGTGGCTTTTCTATAAAGAATCAATAGGTAAATCATTCTGAATTTAGTTTTGGAATTAAAATGCGACTGAGATTATTGGGATGTTTCCCATTGGGAGGAGATCCAGGAACCTTTGTATTAAACTCCCTCTGGTCAGAGAAAACAATTTATCAGCTGACTTCTAATGAAATTCATCTGGGGCAGTAAATTACATACGTTGTACCAAACAACTTATTGAATGTGCTGTAGTTTCAAAATAAAAGTGAATCTAAAATATGTTTTTGCATTTTGTATTCAACAGTACTTTGACTTCAACTATAAATGTAAAATAAAATATAGGCCTAAATAAATTCAATTATTGGTAATTGGGGAGAAGTAATTAAAATAGCATTTTAAAAATGTATCCTTGAAAGAATCCAGAGAAACATCAAACCAATGTCTTGGTCTGCCTGCTCTGCTCTAACAGGGATTAACAATATCATACAGCCTTTCTCACAGCAGATGTTAGAAACACACAGGTGACAAGGAGATAAACCAGTCCTAGAGCAGCAGATAACTAAAGGAGGCCAATGATATGGGGAGCTCTGCAGAAAGGAAAAGCAAACCTTTTATTTAAGACTAAGGGGAGCACTCTGACCAGGCAAGAGTACATTGGACATCTCTATGGACGATAAAATGATTTAGGATACAAAATAAAAATGCACCATACTCTATGTACGTATGGTCCCTCAATCTCACAGTTGACACAGATGATGCATTAATTTTGAACATACCTATAAAAATAAAATTCAGCACAAAAATGCCCACAAAATTGATCCCTTTGGTAAATAAAGTCCATCTGTTTGTACATGTTGCTACTTTAGCTGATCTTCAATGGCCTTAAATTTTTTTTAGAGCTGGAAGATTTAAAAAAAAAAAGTTGTTGAGAGGTTTGAAAAATGATTAGGTTATAAAACTTTGGCCAACTCTTGGAGCTCTCTTCAATAGAAAGTGAACTATGGCATAACTACAAACCTCCATGGAAGTCAACCTAAACTGACAGGCTGATCAACAGCTGCATTTCCTTTACAATGTATCAAAAATCTTGTTGATATTCTGATCATGTCAAAAACACAGTTTAGCAATTGCCGTCTTTCTATCGAATGAAACATGGCATTAAAAAGACACGTTAAAAAATTAGTTCACTCATTAACTCATAAAGAAGCAGCTACGCATTTAACCTCCTGCTACTTCCTGCCATCTTCTTTATCTGTTTCTCCATTAGTAAGTAGGTTCTTTTTGCTAAAATCAACATTTTCAATAATGGCGAATAACCTCACACTGGCACAAAAATCTTTGACTGAAAAAAAGTTTTGTTGTTTTTGTTGTCATTGCCGGTGTTTCCGTTAAGCACATTTATTTCCAGGATTACAATTTGAATGATTTGATTGTCAATTGAAAAACATGAAACGTGAAACAGTAAACAGAGAAGCAGTAAATGGCCTCATGGTGACACTGGATGTGGATAAATCTGCTAAATAACAAATACTAGCCGTTGTTTTTTAAAGTTAAATTGGACAAAAAACAACTATGTTTTAATCTGTTGTACTTCTGGGTGATTTTTTTTCATTCATTTTTTATATATGCTTCTTATTAGTCCTTCATAATTAATCTTTTTTACGTAAACTTTATATTGGGACCACATAATAAACGTGCAGGTCCAAAATGACACATTTCTGTCTGTTTTACAACTAAATCCATTTACCAAGCAAAATTCACCAAAGACAGCAGATGAATGGTGCAGACGTTTGTGGATAAATTAATGATGACCTGCTAACGACATGCCGAGCTCTCAGATCTGCCAACGACCGATCTCAGCACTCAAGAACATTATTTATTCATGTGACTTCCTGCCGACAAATTATTTCCTCAATACAGGCTGGGAGGAAAAAAAAACTGAGCTTGCTTCACTGACTTAAATGTCTTTTTTTGGCCTACGTTGATGTTGACAGATTTTCTGTGTCAGGAAGCTAATTTTATCTTGCATATTTCAGACTAAACCTAAAAAGACATTCTAGTTGCTCTGAATAATAATAATAATACAGTGGCGTCACATAAGAGCTATGATCATTCTCAATCTATTTCTGTGCAGAATCTGATTTAATTTTTAATGCTGGCAGGCTATTTAATCTAGCTGGATTTTGACGTTACTTGAACATTTACATAATAGATGGAATCCAAATTAAATTTAGAAACTTCTCCTTCAACATTTTATCATCTTATTTCATTGCATTGACAATGCAGCCATTTTTTCCTGCAGCTCTTTGTTAACTCAAAAATGGCATTTAATAAAAAAAGGATGTACACTGATTTTTACAATTTGATAGAAGAATGTGATTCCTCATCATTTAGCAAAGATATCCCTCAGCTGATGTAATCATACACAAAGATGGTAATCACATTCCTTAGATTAAGTAACCATAGTTTTTTTAAAGCTTTGATAGTTTTAAATTGACCATCCCCAAGTCCCTTTAAATATCTTAATAACTTTCTTTGACACGTAAACTCTAAAAAAGGAGAGCAAACTTTGCTCTGTTAGATTTAATGTAACCATTATTCTTCCATAAGAAACCATAAGATAAGTTTAAGAAACTCTTGCTGTTCTTAAAAAAAGAAGTTGTTGATTCTGACAAAACATGTGCATCCTCCTGTGCTGCAATGTTTATTTTAATTCGGCTCTGGACTCGGCAGCTTTTGCTTTTGCCTAACAGCTAAATTTCCCATCTAATCACTTGATACTGAAACTTGACTGGCGAAGATGGATTCTCGTGTTTTTAGGAACAGTGAAATACTGCGAGAACTCGGCTTTCAGACAAGGTTACTGAAATCTGGCACACAGCTAGAACTCTCCAAGTAGAAGCCTCCAACTGTCTAACATCAAAGATAAGTTTATGTTAGACAACTTAAATGGTTTTTTTTTGCTAAATCAACCATAGGCTACCTGGATCTGATTTCTTTTTATTAAAATAACTGACATACGTAGTTAGATTGTGACAGATAGATTGTACTTTATTTGTTCTAAGTATGGAACTTAAACAGTTTAAAAGAAAAGACGATTAAATACATAAGAAGAATATAATGGGTCCAAACAGGGCATGCAAACATGTTCAAGTGGATAATAGACAAAATACAAATTTGCTTATGAATAGAAATAATCAAAGGGTTGTGGCACCAACAGTGCGGTTTACTACTGGAACTATAATTTGCATGAAACTAAAAAGGCAAACAAAACCAAAACAACAACAGCCACTGAAAAGCCGACTGGTGATGGAGTGGAACTAAGCAGCTGGTGACATTTCCTGCGTAAACTCATTCAGCCAGAGGACAAAAGAACCTGAAAAGACAAAAGATAGTGTAACGCTGCCGACATGTTCGCCTCTGACAGAAGAAGCTGTTGGTTTGTTGACATTTAATCATCTGCTGATATTTTCCCACCAGGTCTCATCAAAAATGTCATCCATTTGCATCTCTAACACCCCTTCTTAGTTGTTAATATGCTAAATTGGAAAACTAACAAATCTGAAAGTAGTAATATAACATTTCCCTCATAAAAAGTTAAGATACCATGAACACGAACCCTGTTATGAAAGTTATTGTTATTGCTATTAAAATTACTATAACATCATTAATACCATTGTCAGTTGTTATAACATCAAAATAAACCTTCAATATTCTAATATTATCTTTCATTAATGACATTGATCATCCAACCGATCAATCCTTGCACCCCTAATTAAAACTCTGATAGCCCCGTTCTTGTCAGGTTCCAATCTTAATAAATTTATGATTACAGACTTGAAGAAGTCAATAAAAATCAGATGATGACGAATGATAATCAGAAAACTAATCCTCACAATTTACGTTGAATAGACGCAAGATAATATCACAGGGATATATAATTTATGTTTACATAATTTATGATTTATGTGTATATAATCTGCTATGCCTTAAAAGTGGTGCATTTTGTTATCAAAGTTAAATCGATTGGTTTAATAGGCAATAAACTTTAAAGCATGAATAAGAGTATTAATAATCTATATAACAGCTAAAAAAAAAAAACTCCACTACGTGTATTAAGACAAGCTACATGCTTCACAAAGCTTTAGTTAATTTTATTTTTTTTTCATTTTTGCAAAGTAAAGCCATGACCAAAAATCTGAAAACTGCAGGATCTTCTGTCACTTCTTGACACCGATATTTGGAAATGGAGGCATTACTCAGACTACGTTTGATTCAGTATATGTATCTGCAGATCTCCATGCTTCCTGCCTTTAGGGGGTGGACGATGGAGGGCAGGAAGGAGGCTATATATCACCAGTGAAGCATTAACTCATTTGTCTTCCAGTCATGTGGCCAAAGAAATAGAAAAAAACAAGAGGAAAAAAAAGAGGAGGGGAAGAAATTAGAAGATTAGAACGGACAGAGGCTGCAAGCCGTATAATGAGAAAGAAAAGGAGGACGGCAACGATGAAAATTTTAATAAGAGAAAGGAATAAAAAACCTGGGATGAAGATGAAAAACGTTAGAAGACAAAGTGGAAAAGGCAGTGAAAAGGTTAATAGGTTAGATCTGATCTATTTATGTAATCATTTTAACAATAATTTTAACATTTAATCAAAGGCAAAAACCTGAAGAACAAAAATCTTTTATTCAATCATAGTGAACAGAAAATGTTGCTACAGGCATCAGTTACCACATTGCAGGTTAAAGTTTATGACACAATAAGGCAATTATACAAAAAAAACAAAGAAAAATTATTCCTTGTAAAGAAAGATGGAAATAATAAGTATATGAAAGCACAGCTTAGTTTTTCAAAGCTGCATCTGAGTAAAGGCTTTTGAAATAATTAAATAGTCAAGACAAAAATAGAAATGTTTGATCATGAGACAGCAACATATTTTGTGGAAAAAAAACAGCCCCAACATATAAACATAAAGACCTTACAGTATTTCTAATTATTTGGGATATTTGCAGCAACATTGGAAAGAAGAGTGAACGAACTTAACAATGTGAAGAGATACAGAAAGCTGTTAAGTGTGATTAGTTTTACAACAGACAGCATTTACTCTTCATAATTTTTAGGGAAGCCCAGATACGTTTTTACAGCTCACTCTGAGAACTGACCCATGCTGGTATTGACCCAATGACTTCATGAATTTACAAACTTTTATTACTTATTTTCTAGTGTGGAATGTTATAAAAGGTTTGATCAATTCCTAGAGAACAATAGTCGTATCTGTCTGTAATAACTATAACTAATGGGTTATATAAACCTTAGAACGAAGCAGGGTCTTTCTATCAGTATGGCAATGTAAGAGAGTCTAGCTACAGGCTGATATAATCTGATATTAATATTTTAGCCTGAGACAGATATCCGATTAATATCAGATCGAGACATTGATCTATATCAGTGTGGAAGCTATTGTGTGTTTTTATATATATGGCTGACATCATAGAAGAATAGACAGAAGATTTAATGACTTCTGTTAGGATGGTATATATCCACTGGTAAATATCCATCACTAGCAGAGAAAGTTCAAATGGTACATAATGCAGTAAAGAGATATTTTATTGTGGTGCTTTTGTGTGACAGATGTCCTAGGAAGACAAAAGCCTACATAATACATGGACACTCAACATTTTACATGCAGCAAGAGGCTGTGCTTCAATGTGAGGGATATATTTGGGTCAAACACATTAGATGCAGTAAACAATCTGAGACTTAAAGAGGGAAGTTCTGTGTAATCACAGTAAAACATGGAGCCAGTCTAAGTCAAGTCTTTAGATTTATTATTTTGTATATTTGGACAGATTGCTACGGAATATTTGCTTTATTTCTGGCCTTACTTGCTTTTTTTGTTTTTTTTGTCCTTTTCTGTTTATAAGTGCTCACTTTACCACCCCTCCTTTTCTCTCCATCAGGGTTAAGAGGGCTGTGGTAAGTGGCCAGCGGCATGCAGGAGGGGTGGGTGGCGAGGCTGTGTGGGTGGTGAGTTTGTTACGCCTGCCAACTGCTCAAGTACAGTGATGAATGCTGCTGGGAGATGGAGAGCTAAACAGACAAATGAGCAAAGTGGAAAACATGAGATTCTACGTTTATGTCACCTGGGATTAGTTCAATTATTTCATGATTATTTGATCTTGCAAAACAATTCAAATGCAAATCTTTTAACACCAGGGAGATGATCTTTAAGGTTTAATTTGGATGATTTCCAGCTTTTTGGCATTTATCTGGATTTCTTACGGAGTAATTGGGATTTTTCATGTATTTTACTCCTTTGCTAAGGTTATGTAAATGAAATCTCTATCTGGAATTATTGAATTTTGCATCAATCTTGTTTTCATTTTTTAAGCAGACCTATATGCTGCCATTTAATGAGAAAGGAAAACTCTATTTCCTGTTGAAGGATCATTTCTATTTATTTAAAGATGTAAGATCTAATATTTACAATTATGCCCTCTAGATTGAAATACTTTGTCAGGTTGATATTTTAAAACAATATTAGAAGGTTTTTTTTGTATCAGCATCAGTCGATACATGCATGTATTGGACGAATCATTGAATTCATTGTTAAAGATTATCTAAGGTCCGCTGCCTTAAGCCGTCCCAATCACAGACATCTCCTCCTCCAAACAAATCTTGTGAACCATGCAGCAGAAAACTATGCTATGTTATTTATAGACGATATAGAAGAGCCTATCCGGTTCAGCCCTGTCATAACAGTTGTGAGATAAAGTAAAGGTGTGCTAAAATTATATTCAGCGGCTCCAAAACAGCACTGCAGGATTGATTATACTGTATGTCTCTGCTATTGTTATTTCTGACAATCTAAATATTTTAACAATTTCTTTCAGGTTGGATCAATCAAAATTGCAGTTGGTAAGATATTAAATGTGTAGATCCTATTATAACTTCTGATGATTATTATGTTATGAATATTCTTGCAGGCAGACATGCACATTCTTTTGCACTTATTATTCAGTACTGTTTCATCAGTGAAAATTGTGACAAAAACATTTTATCGACAATGAGGAGACCCAGATGAAATAAACCAAAAAGACGTGCCTGAGTGGAGACCAGACCAAAATGTTGATGGGTGGTTCATCAGACAATCAAAATCCCTGAGATTTCTGCCAATGATGCATCTAACCTGTCAGATGTATAAGAAAATAAATAAATATACACATAGTCATTAGATTTACTTCTTCCAGCTGGGAATTGGG
>JAUZNJ010040485.1:0-10358 GCA_034780135.1 Jordanella pulchra | reverse complement strand
GGTCCTTTCCCACATGTCTCTCCCCCTCTCTCATACCCCCTTTCCTGTCAGCCTACTGTCAGAAAAACAAGCCACTATTTCCGTAAAAAGCTCAAAAAAAAAAAACATTGTTTGTGATAATTCTTGCTTTTATCATCCATTGGACATATAGGGAGGCAGTAAGGGAGAAAAATTCCATAGTAGGGGTTAGTAGCCATTTATCATATCCTAAAGACCAAGGGTCAATCTGACAGATATATAAACCAATATCCGAGAACTGCAATAAAGGTTTGTAAATGCACCCGGACAGCTAAAACCTTTTACTTAGTGAAACTCAAACGTTTTTGAATTTAGGAGCCTTAAGAAATTGCTTATCTTATTCAAGAGATGTAGCACACTTAGTAAAACCATAGTGAATAATGAAAGAAGGTGTTGGTGTTTGCACACAATTCCAACCCCCTGTAAGGCCTTTCCCCACAAAGCAGTGTGTGGACTTTCAATAAAATACTTGAACAACAGTCAGCCATGAAGAATAATTTTTTTCACCCTGTTGGCCCCGTTTTCCTATTGTCTGTCCATGCCTGACAGCCATAAGGGGGGTCGTCTTCCAGTTGCAATAGATTGGCTTTAATCCAGTGGACAGGAGTCAGATAAAGCTTAAATCATTGGGGGACAGAAAAGCAGAGGTTGTAACTCTATGTTGCCACACTAGACTGAGCACTAACAGCAACAAGATGGATGTGTTATTAAATAAAACATAGTGTTCTCCCAGTCCTCCTTTTTTCATTTCTCTCACTCTCTTTTGTCTCCTAAACTGCAAAATATTTCAATTGCAATCGTCATTTAAATATGTATGTGTGTAGTACTGTAATTACCAAGAACAGTATAGATGCAATACTTTTATATCTCGAGAGCCATCATTTCTGCACAGCAATAATAATAATGCCATTTGGACAGACTCTCAAAGCTCTTCATGCAAACATTACATGTCTGGTTTGGAGACGGCTGAAATACTGAAGCTCACAGAGAGTGCTCGGAAATTGTCCTTTTTTTCCCTTTTGGGATAAAAGAAAATAAAGGAAAAAATGTTGGTTAATATCCTTAACGCAATACTCAGCACAACTATCACTATTACATTTTCCTGAGATTGTGCAGCTGCAATTTCTTCTATTCTTAGCCTCAACCATCCTTCTAGAGACAGTAACTGATGTTCCCATTGGCTGATTTAGAACAGTTTTGTCTTGTTTGTGCAGCCATCTTGCTGGATTTGTCACGATAGGGGAAGTTGTGGATGGCCCCAATAAACAGGCAGAAAATTGGGAAATGGTTCTGACAGGTGCTTATGGGGAAAACGTCTTCTGAACAGACTGGGCTTCAAAAACGAGGAGTTATAGAACAGCCATCATATGTTATTAGTTCAGTTATTTGACTGGAATGTTTCTATCTTTGTATTGTTGAGCATGTGGCAAAAGTCTGATATAAACACTCGGATAGCAATACAAAGGAAGAGCCAAAGCTTTATGCAAAGAAAAAAAAAAAGACCTGACACATCCATAAAAAAATAGATAAGCTTTTGTTGTTTTGCATGCCACTATTCTTATTTTTAGGTCTGCTGAATGTTTTTTTAATGTGCAGGTAAAAGACAAAGGGCCTAAAAGGTTTTCCCGTATCAAAAAAACATGCAAACTCTTCTGAATTCTCAAACCCTAACTTCACATGGTCCAAAGCGATGTTCATGTGAAAAATCAGTAGGCAATGAACACAAATCCTGTTTATGTGAGCAAATTTGAAAACCATATTATAATAAGAAAACCACACACATATAGAGGGAGGGTAGGCAAATAAAAATACTTAAAATATGCAAAGTGGCCATGAACGAGGCACTGGTACAATGAAAGACGATGGAGAGAAAAGCTGTGTGCATGTGAGAATATGTGAAAAGGGTTACAATAAGAGGACATAATTAGTGTAAAACAATATCTGCCTTACAATATATCATATGAACCGGTTTTGCACCATTTTCTGGTTTTGTGCAAAGATATTTGGACTTTTAAACATTGATTTTATTAATAATCCACAAATCTCTGTAAATAATAGATGTTTTCATGTTTATTAAAAAAAATAGAAACTAGACATTAGATGTTCAAATTAACACCATTTCTTTTGTTCATAACGACCAACTCTAAAAGTTATCCAGCATATATTTTTTTAAGAACAACATATGAGGGTTATATCAGTATATTTCCATGGGTTTACTATTAACAGTTGTGCACTTGGATTCTAATTTTTTCTTAAAATAAACTGTCCATTTTTGCTAGTTTAGTGCAATGTTGCTTTGTAAAGATATGACTTTTAGAATCTAAACCTGAAATCAGATCTGTTTTCTATTATATTCAGAAAATCCCATAGAAAGATTTCCAGAGATTGTTCTGAAAGCTTGGAGAATAGAGGGAATTCTTTCTATAATGTGAAAACATTTATGTTAGAAGTCAAAATATATTCATTTCATATTAGCCATCAGAAAGAAATGCAGAGGTGACCTGGCTGTAAAGCACCACTGCGGTTTTGCTGCTTCAACTTTGTTTGCTTTCTCTGCACAATTATGAGCCTCATCAAATGCAACCTACAGCAGTCAGCCCTGAATGACACAGCTGCTCATACAGTTACAAATGTTTTCCAGTTTAAACTGTAGTTAAAAGCAAACAGCATTCCTGCTCACCACAAACACACCTCTGAAAGCATTTGGCTTATTTTTAGTGAAAGAGAAAACTGTTTACCTTGTAAAGAACCATGATGATCTGTCGTAGTTTGAGTCTGTGGAAAACACAGACGTCGTACATTGCTGATACAGCCAGAACAGTCACTCCGATCTCCTTCCACAGCATGCTACAAGCAGCGCAGGCCAAGCTGCTCAGGAGCCATGCAGCAAGCCGCAAGGAGCCAGCGTGGCCCCGCAGCCTACAGTGATGTATATAACACAACAAGGACAGCAAGAAGAACAGGGCGGCACCTTCATCAGCCCGTCCGACTACACCTGACACTGCCTCGGTGTGGATAGGATGAGAAGCAAATAGCAGCCCAGCCAGTAGGCTCCACAGTCCTCCTCCAAGCAGCAGTCGAGCCAGAGAGGTAAACAGGATGGAAACAACTCCATGGAGGGCCACGTTGACTAAGTGGTAGCCCCAAGGCTCCAGCCCACCCACAGCATAGTTCAGGCGAAAGGAGAGGGTGCAGAGGGGTCTGTAGGACTTATGGCTACCGCTGTGTGTGAGTAAGGTACCCCAGAAGTCATCGAAAAAGATGTTTGTCCAAGGTGTCTCTGGAAGCAGGTCCTGATTTGTCTTGATAGCACGGCTGTAAAGAGAAAAACACAAGTTAGGAAAAAGGTCTATATGTGACTTAAATCCATAGTTAAATGCTTTCATGAAGTGACACTGATTCCCTGCCTGACCTTTTTGCCGATCATTTTAGTTAAACATCAAAAACAGTGTTTAAAGTTCACGATTGTGATGCGCTGCTATTCAAACTCTGCATCTAAACACAACATGCTATTAAGTCGCTTACAATTCAATCTGTCATATGGCAACCATCCATGTTACCATGTAAACAGCAACTGCTGCTTTTGTTATGTTAGCCACACCATAAAACTGCTTAAATCGCTGTAAGATGCCAAAAAGACACTTTAAAACGTTACCTCTTTAATTTTTTTTATTTATGTTCTCACCATTACTTCTCTTCCACACCCAGTGTGACATCTAATCTGGTCCGAGTGGAATAAATTCTTGTTCTGACTAAAGATCTAAGTATTCTTTAAACCTACAGAACACCTCCACACCAACAGTAATGAATTCCCACATTAAGAGGACGTCCGTTTAGAAAGATGATGGCCTTGTTTTTTCTCTTTGCTCCTGTTGCCAGGATCTGGGCTGGAAAGGCGAAGCATTAGATACGTCCATGTTTAGAGGTAATTAAGAACAACAAATGTGGGACTTAGGTTTCATTTTGGAGGCACCAGTAATCACCAAGAGGAACTATTTGACTTCTCCTTTGTCAGAGATGAGCCTTCGTGACCTAACCCAATGCTGCTTCATCAGCCACAAGCTGTTTGTGTCAATGGCTGCTGGGAGCGGCGGCAGGGGTCGAGGAAGGAGGGAGAGGAAGGTCTGTGTCTCTCCAGGAGTCCTTACAGATACAGATAAGCCTTTTCAATGTTTTTCTGTTCCACTACAAGGTCTCTGACAGGGCAGCACGCCTATGATGCTTTTCTTCCAGACAATGATGGCTACAATTTGCTTAATGAGATCCCCTTTGAGAAAAAAGCCTAGCAAAAGCAGAGCAGAGGTGTTGTAATTGCAAGTTTGATAAATGACACCTGACAAGTGATAACAAACCGTGCGTACAAGGTTGTAATCTCTCTGTGGTAGTCACAATTTACACACATAATTAGCCGGCAGAGAAATGTGTGCAGAAAAGGAGGAAGAGGGGCTGATAATCATGCAGGGCTTCACATTTTCATTATTTGGAATAATAAAAAATCTATATAAGAAAATTGAAGTTAAAGAACAACTAACCCCAAAATCGTTTATTCTTTTTTTTTTTGACTCATTAAGCATATATATGGATATACGTATATGGATGTCTTGCAGTCCTTTCTACCTATCCTGGTTATTATTATCTGGGTTTTATTTTTGTATTATTATTAGTCTGAAAATTTCTAGAACGTTTGCTGAAATCCTGCATTAAGTGTCTGAAAAAACCTTTGTGTTGTCCCCTTCATTTGTACTGCATTCAAATTTTCAACATGGCATAAAAGATATAGTGATGTCAATAGCCTTTGTGCCTGTAGCGTATTAGAAGGACTCCATCTCTTTTGCCTTTGAGTTTAATTTAAAATATTCAACTGTCTTTTTATTAGTTTTCAGGTGTGAAATTTATTACATTAACATTAAACTATGTTGTTTAGCATTATTTACCTCACCAAACCATGACCAGCATTCGTCCCCTGCACATTTACTGGTCCACCAGACACTGCGTCCTTTAGAGGCATTTTTAAAAATTTTCAGTTTTGGCAAACACAAGGCATTGATACCAAGGTTAAAGGCTCTTTGAAAATATTTGGAGGTTTTAATGCAAAAACTGATGAAAGATTCAGGAGCAGAGTGAGAGTTTTTAGATTTTTCTTTAACCTAAAGATTCATTTTTAAGTTATGGAAGATGAAAGTTACATAGTAGTCTGTAAACTCCTGCTGCTTTCTTCTTCTGCTGCATTTCCTGCTATACTGCAGTATCAACAGCTCCTATGTTTGTGAAACTGAACTAAAGCAAGACTGGTAGATTAAAGAAAGAACTTCAGTCCAGCACGGATTACTTCATCCAGATCCCATTTGGCAGCTTCTATTCCTGAAGAAACATCCCATAATTTGGCATGTTGGTTAAATATAGAGCTAATTAGCGTGAAATTTAATTTAACTTGGTTTAAGTGGAACCTCGACTTCAAAACAATTTGAAAGTGAAATTTTCCAAAGGTGAAAAGACCATGAATGTCCCAAATAGTGTTTTTCCTCTTTTTAAGCAGGACAGCTGTGGCCTGCCAGCCTGCTGCGTGCCGCCTAAAATCCTGGCGTTGCTTTGGCAGGAGGCTCCACATGTTGCTGTTGCTGCAAGCTGTTTTTCTGCTGTTTTTCTTCCTTTTTTTCTTTGCATGCTGAAACTACAGAAATAAAATCGACAGCGGAAAGAGAGGCACTTTCTTTATAGTTGTTGGAACAATGCATAACCTCTGGGGATTATTAAAGTATGTCTGATTCTGATTCTGATAACACAGTGAAAAACTAAAACGCTTTTTGATAAAACCTTTTATTTTATTTGTAAACCTGGAGATAGTGATGTAAGCACAATAGCATTTCCACAGATCGTTAATGTTGGTTTTGATCCTGAACCCCCTTTAAAATGTCCTAGTGCTCAGGTCAAAATGAAAGTGGTTTAATCAATACTAAAATGCCAACCTCTTTGTTGTCAAGCATCAGACAAATTAACCCCCAGAAGAAACTGAGTGCATTGTCTTTAACGTTTTGTGTTGTATTCTTCACCATATATTGATTTTAGAATTGCTAAAGTAATAATAACTTAATTGTGCTGAAAATGACTATAATGCTTCTCTCTATGTTTTGTTGTATGCTTGGTTAAGGAGTTAGAAAAGGTCCTCTAATCAATTTAGGTTCTTTTGGATTCTCTTAGCTTATATTTTCCCATTTCTATTCGATCTATTCTACTGAATCTATCTAATCTATTTAAAAGTTTTTCTTTTTATATGTCATAAAACATAACTGCCCTTGATTTACTATAATTCCTCCTCTGTCAATATGTTACATTTTTTTAATGACGGAAATATTCAACTGGAGTAGATTGAGTCTTTAAAGTCGTGAAGCAGTGTACTGCGAAGCATATCCACCTTGAAGCTGAAATTCCCAACCACAGAATGGAGAATTTATCAAATTATGAAATTAGGTGAAACACTAGAAATTGTACAAAACTACCTATAATGATGGATTGAATGCCACCAGCCAGCAGGAAGCCTGAGAGAGCACCGTAACAATCAGCAGGGATGATGAAACTGTCAGGCACATCGGCACACAAGTGATTAGGTTTCTCCACTTTCTCTGGTCAGAATGATGAAGGTGGAGTAGCTTAGGCCTCTACTTCATCCCTCAGACATGCCTTTCATTCGTTCAGCCTATTTGTAAAGTGAGATCTTTATTCCAATCCCAGAAGCTCTTAAAAGAAGCTTTAATGTTTCCTCCACATCTCAGAATATTTTAGATTTAACTTACCTCAGTTTTCCATCACCCAAAAATCGTGAAGTCAATGAAGTTAGAGACATTAATTATGCTTTAAAACCACACCAGACTCTTCTGGCAGAAAAACTCAGAATCGCCTGTGTGGGGATGTCAGAACCCAAAGAGTTCTTAGAACCTGGCATTATGAGCCGTCATGCACACTTTTCACCTTCTGGACTTGCTTCTGCTCAGAAATAAGCGGCACCTGACAGGCTGTGGTTAACGGAGTCGGAGAATAAAAATTAAAAGAGAATGTGAGTTTTTCAACTCACTCAGCAGATGAATGAGAAACTTTGCATTATAACCCACAGCGGGTATTTCATATCACTCTACTAAATCTATGGAATATCATTAATTCCTGTGGATTTTCCTCATCACCATTAACAAGTCGTACTCTCATACCAAAGAAGAAGCCAGCTGGGGAGGAAGGCTGAGTCTCTGCTTGTGGCTCGGCTCAGTTTCTGAGCAGAACTGGCAGCAGGAAGGACCTCTCAGTGGACTGAGAGTCTTTTCCAGCCGGGAGCACATTCTTCCCCCAAACCGACAGCCTTTAAACCAATCCCCAGGAGGGTAAAAAGATCATGTGGCCTTCTAGGGAAGCTACTAAAAAACTATTTTCTCCTCTTATTACTTTTTCTTGAAGCTTTACTTGAAGGCTGCGACCATCGATCCCCCCACCACATGTCTGGATTTCATTCATGAGTTGCAGTCCGTCTTTCCTGCTCTGCTTGTCATGTTGATGGACGAAGCGGAAAGTTAAGGGAGCATTTCTTGGGTGGTGTGCGTGCAAAAGTTTGGGTTATTTAAATAAATGGTGACCTAGTAGCTGAGCACGGTGTACTAAAGACTGAGAAGTGTCTTTGTTTTCAATAAAAAAATAAATATAAGAAAACTTTTCAGGTTTCTTTCAGACAACTCTTTCAAAATGATCTTAACCAGGTTAATCAAAAAGCACCTTGATAAATAAAATTATGTTTATCCAAGAGAGGGAACCACTTAGTCAGTGAAGCAAGTTGCATTTGGCATAAAAAAAGTGAAAAGGGTTTTTTAAAAAAATAAAACAACCAATAATAAATAAATCTGAGGTAAGCATAAAAACGAGTTACATGAGCAGTTTACGCTTCAGTTTTACCACTAAACAAAGAAGGTGATCTGCCCTGAAATAAACAAAACTGTCCAACAGAGGCAAATCCCGATGGCTCAGTCAGAAAAGTTAAAGTCAGTTTAAGTTTTAGTGGTAGAAAATGTTGCAAGGACAGCTAGTGAAGCATTAGTGTCACTATATGGAGCTTTTTTCTGGGTTTACATTTACATCAATCATTTAGTAGAGTAACATCAACAGAATACCTGAAACACTGCATATTTTTCCTGATAATTTGGAAACAAAACACAAAACCAAACTTATTCAACCAAACTGTTTTTTTACTAAGTAAATGGCACATTCGAATGAGGAAAGAAAAAGGTTTTTGTACTCTAACTGGTTCCAGCACGTTAGTTTGTTTGTTTCCTCCCAGCCTGACCCATGTCTAATGCTGAGGTAGTCACACAGACCCTGCTTGGAGGGGGCCACTCTAAAACACTTCTTCTCACAACAGGAGGCTTTTGTCACACTCTGACCTTTTTGGCCACATGGTAATAAATTTGTTTGATTCGTTCCTCCTCTCGTGTTCAGGGTGCTTCCCTTCACACAGAGAGGGAGATCAAGCAAGGGGAGGAAACTCTATCAGGGCTTGTGTTTGTGTTTCATTCAAGACCCATCCAGTCTTCCATACTGTTGGGCTGGTTAAACATTCTAGTTTGGGTTCAGAGGATTTTGACCTATGAAGAGGGTCAAAAAGACCTGCACTAGATAGATGGACCTGTGGCTTGAGATGAAAAAAAGCTCGAGTAATCCAGAGATAATACCACTTGCCTGAGGAAGAGACATAACACACAGGCAAAGCCATCATCTGCCCTGCTTTTTATTGTCACTCTACCTAAACCTATTTGCAAGGAAAGGGTTTATGAGTCATAGCAGTTCAGAAGCATAAGCCTGAGCAATGGGACATTACTGCAGAGGCCTCTCCTAAATGAGGTTTATGGTAGGGGAGCTAAAGTGCAAGAAGGACCTTTGAGAGTACCAGTAGTGCGAAGGGGAGAAGTCGTCTTCAATATCCGTAACATCCTATAGCTCTTCTATTTGAAACAGATGTGTTTTAACCTGTTTTACTCACTGCAATATGAAGACTTGCATGCAAGAGACATTTACTGGTGCACTTTTTAAGCCAATGCTACAACTTAATGTTTGGTTCAGGAAAAACCACAAAAAGTCCTGGAGTGAACAGAGTTGTCTTCAGATTAACACCGCAAGAAGTAGTACAGCACCACCTCTCCCTCACGTTACTGCACACTGCCAGGTCACTTAAAGAAGACAGTTATAATTTCTCTAATTTAAAGAAAAAAACTGGCTACTTGAAAACATTTGTATTCACAAGAAGCTTGAACCTTCTTGTTGTAGACGCATTAACAAACAAGAAAAGTACCCAGAGACCACAGACCTCCGCCAAGCAGCAAATTTAACAGCTTCTTGTTGCTTACACCTATAGTTGAAACTGGCACCCGATCAGGATCTTTACCAAATTTAAATGAATTGTTTCTTGGCATGAAGCACACCTCAGGCAAAAAAAGAAAACCTTAAAATCTGTTTGTTTTCAATTGATCCTGCAAACAAGCCAACCTCATTCCCAGTTGTTGTGTTTTTGTCTTCAACAAAATACCTCCAGACTTTTTCAGTCTGATGCAGAGGCTGTCAACAATCACTGCTGCTACCCTCTGGTTTAGAGGGGAACTGCTTGTAGAGCCAAATATCCCAATCTCACAATGTTAGAGAATTATAAAAAAAAAAATCCTGTGTGCAAATTATTATGAGGATCATCACCAAATTTAAAGGGATTGTTCTTTGGCCTGAGGTGCACCTTTGTTGTAAATTTTATCAAAACCAGTTCCTAAATTTTCAAGCTATCCTGTACACAGACAGACAAGCAAAAACACACACAAACCCGACTAAAAACATAGCCTCCTTGGGTAATAAAAATGAGCAACAACAACATTAACAAAAAGAACAGTGTAATAATTAACACTTAATTCATTTAGTGGTATATAGTGTCTACAGCTCTAAATGCAGTTTTTTTATGTTTTGAGTATCTCTAAAGTATTTCCTGTGTGTGTGCTTGTCCAAATAAGGTTTTTCCATAAGAATCTTTAATAGGAGCCTCAGATTTGCCTCCCAAGGCCTGAAGCAAACTCAAGGGAAACCTTACCATTTAAGTGAGAATTAACAGACACATCAGCAAACGGAGATTGGGCAAAGTAATACCCCAACCTGTAAATTTCCAGTCCAGTTTGGGTCCAGTCCAGGTTGTATACATATATATATATATGTATATATATATATATACACATACATATATACGTATATATATATACATATATATGTATATATATATATACGTATACATATATACACATAAATATATATGTATATATATATACGTATACATATAT
>JAUZNJ010040484.1:0-10358 GCA_034780135.1 Jordanella pulchra | reverse complement strand
GGATATCCCCTTGGCCAAGTAGCCAAGGTGCATGATCATTTGGAGGCATAGTGACAGGACCCCACACTGTCACACTAGTATAAGATGAATTTTCTTGCACAAATGCCAAAAACATTGCTAATATTTTTTTATTTTCAAATGTAACATAGTAAGTAACTTTAAGCAAAAAAAGGCACTTAACCTGATTTTTCTGACAGTAGGCTGACAGGAAAGGGGGTATGAGAGAGGGAGAGAAACATGCGGGAAAGGACCACAAGCCGTATTCGGACCCAGGTCGCTCACGCCGAGGACTAAGGCCTCCGTACATGGGTCGTGTGCGCTAACCACTGCACCACCTGCACGCCAGATGAGACTGTTTCAAGATTTTTTCCACAAATAGTTCTGATATCTTGATAAAAGGTCAGAAACTAATGAATCCCATTGAATTTATGTATCTCAAACTGAAACTGAAATTTTGGAAAAATATTAAAAACTCATAAGTTCAGTTTGGTACATTTTAGATACCTTAGAAACTTCCTGGCAATTTAACTGTTAAATATGTATGTGAGTTCAATGATAATCCCATATATTCTTTATAGCGTGAGAAATTGGTCTCAGGGATGCATAGCTATTTTAAGGCCTCTGTAGACTTTAGAGAAATATTCTCTCAAGATTCCTGACAAGAAAACACATCTGTCCCATCACCTTTATACTCAATAATATAGTATAACATTCAAAATTGTAAAAACTCAATCATGCACACAAGGTTATCTGTCCTGTTTAATATTATTTAATCATTAAGAAAAACATTTAGGTAGATGAAACACATTTTGAAAGTAACTTTTCACACAGAGAAAGCAGCTTTTGTTGACAGTCCCCCTTTCAAAAGCCTCAAAGGGTCATCTGATGCTTTAATTGGTCATTGTGGTTAATATCCTCCAGTGGAAGAGACATTCAAGAAAATTAAAGGCCATTCTCAGTAGAAATGTCCCTTGAGTGAAAGTGGAAAAAAATTCCAGGAAACACAAATTTATGTCCTATACTCTGGTGATACCAGCTGCACTTTAATCACGAGTCTTAACAAGTGTCTCAGTGAGACAATTTAGAACAAATCTATAAACAAATTTATACACCATAGCACTACAAAGACAGACATGATTACTGAAAAAAAGCGAGCTTAAAAAACGAACCCAAAATATTTAAACACTTTCTGCATGTGGCATTAATCACATGTATTTTCAATAGCTCTAAATTGATAATTATGAATGTGAGACAGAGCTACATGATTGCACAGATTGTAGAACTGGTGCCTTGCGGCAAGATGTTCCTGAGATTGATCCCCATCCTACAGTCAGTCTGCATGGCATTTACATGTTGTCCCTGTGCTTGCATGGGTTCTTTCTAAGTATTATACCTAAATTGCCCTTAGGTGTGAATGGTATGCATGGTTCTGTATTGCCCTGCGATGGACTTGACTGGTGACCTGTCCGGGATGTATCTTGCCTTTCCCCTAGGCTGTGGAAGATAGGAAGCAGCCCCTGTGCACCTGATGAACAAGCAGAAGAAGCTGGATGGATGGATGTGAGACTGGATTCCTTTTTTCCAAAGAAGACATTCAGCTCTGGGAAAAAAGCAAAACAAAACGACAGATAAAACTCCTTGGGGGAGAATGTCCATTGAAGCCAGACTGGAACTTTTGTCCCAAAAGGTCAAAAGGACATCCCCAGAAGAACATCAATAGGTTATCCATGGGGTGAAAGATGGTGGTGATAGATACATGATGATTGATCGGGGTTAGGTTATATTTTCTTTTTAAAAATAGGTCTGAGAGCATTATATCTACTCAAATTGTTTACACAGTTCTTAGAGATCTCTTAGTTCCATAAATATCAATAATGTATTTCTTTTAACATTGTAACTATTTTATGACTGAGCTTGTCATAATATTTAGTTATGTCAAATTTTTACTTATTTAGCCACAGGATTGGTTTACATTCAGTTGACAAGTTTATCATTTCAGCTAATAAAAAAGAACAATAGACTGTTCACTTTAACAATACATATGTGTTTTCTTTTCTTATATCATCATAAATCTTTTAATATATATATAATATAATAATAAATAGACCAGAAGCTCCTTAAATTTCTAAAAGTACAATGAGAGGCAGATCTTCTGCTATGGGCTTTGGCTACTGCAAGACATATAGACCACTTTTCATCATTTTGCTTCATTCTGCATTATTTGTTAGTTCAACCCATAACTTTGTATTTTCTCTGCATTTTCTTCATCTGGCCTGTCTAATGCTCAGTGGCTCTGACACTATTCTGGAAGGTACCATAAGCTAGGCTCTTGCCATCAATTATAGATAACCGTTTTCAGTCAGTTTTTTTTAAGTTTAGCTCAGTTTCTTTCCTGGCCATAGCTATGGGCTAAGCTTTTATTGTGACTAACTGTATGCTGTATGTGCTCTCTTTCATCCTTTTTGATGCAAAAAACAGCTAAGGGCTCATCTGCTTAACTGTCACTTTCCTAGGAAGAGCTCAATATGGAACTTGGTTACCATTACCTTTAATTCCAGAGAAAGCTTGGATAAATCAGTGCTTCTATGTTTCTTTTGTATGTATGCTTCTATCTCCTCAAACCCCAAATTGGATTCAGCAAAAGGCTGCTTACACTAAACCTGATTTGCTGGAGGTTTCTTCCCTTAAAAAAAAGTTTTTCCTCTCTGCCCTCACTGCATGCCTGCTTGCTTGGTGTAAGAAACTACTGTAGAAACAACAATACTATGCAAGCAGATGTCTACTGTTGCCACATGCACATGCAACTTGGTGACTAAGTTTGGATCTCCACTTTTATCATTCCTTTTAAAAAGAAGCTCGTCCAGCCTGAAATCTGTCCTAACAGCCTGCAGATTAACTATTTTCTAAATTCCGTACGAAGGCTTTTGGACTAAAGAAGCCGTTCTTTGATCCAAACAAAGATTGGAGACCAAGGAGATGTAAAATTCCTCCTCACTTTCCTGAGAAGTTGACGCATTCTGGAGTATGATAGGCTTCTTGCTCAGGTAAACGAAAACCGTTGCCTTAGCAGGTAGATCTTAAAACTAGTTTTAAATGCTAATGCTTGTCCCAGAAGGAGCTTTGCCTTTAACTTCCTGCTTAATACCTTGTGTGACCTGCTAAATTGAATTGCTGGGCAAATGCCACATTCTGGTGATATTTAACCATTTTAAATGTATTTCTATGAATCCACACAGAGCTTCTGGCCAGCTAAATTAGATCAGCTATGTTCTTTTTTACTCTATGTCTCTGTGGCCATATGCCTCTAGCTTACCACCTAGCACATGCGGTAACTCCTCGACAACAACGTCACCCCTGTTGTGACTACATGAGGTTTATAGTCAATTTTCTTAAGACATATTAGCATCCTGGAGCTAGAGGCTTGTGTCTGTGCTATCCTTGCTCCTATATTCTATATTCCCCCAAAGTTGTGTTTATTTTGTAACCACTGCTGGTTTGACTGAAAATTACAAGTACTAAGATCTTTAAAACAATTACTAACATCACCAATTTAAGATGTGAATGCTGATGCTGAATCTTTACATAAAGCCCTAAAATAGAAGTTGGCGGACTTTTTTTTCATCTGTATGTAACCCAAAAATATATAAAAACAAAACAATTACAAAACACAGATAAGTGTATATATTTATTTCTTTGTTTTTAGAAATTTAATTCAGACTGAGGTCTGAACATTAAAGGATACAGTGATACATCACATTATAAGACATTTTTGGTTCTAATTCTGTCAAATTATGAAATAAAACTAAAATGTGAGTCATATACTGCTGTCATTAAAATACAACATTTGGTATGCTTTTTGCTGCTTTAACTTGCTTTGAAAGAATATATTCATAGGCATAAACACACCTAACATCCTGGTGAAAAATCATTAGTCCTGAGATGCAGGGTTAAGATTTCTATTGACTGAGCAAGGTGTGCAGGTTATCTTTTTGAAACAAAGACCATAGAGATAAAGAGGATTATAATTTACAAAGATTTAATCAGCTGATCTTTTGAATACAGGAAGAACACTGTTTAAAACATTAGAATAAACAATAATACAAATCTCAGATCCCGGTGAATTAAATATTTCAACTGCAAATTTTGATTCAAGTAGTGAGAGCCAACAAAAAAACAACATAAAAATAAGTAATGTTATACAAAACAGGCTACAACAACTTTGGTGGAAATTCCTTGACCCCTTGATGCCCATTGTTGCAAATATGCAACACACCCTTTGTTCTACATACACACCCAAGACAGCATGTGCATTTTCCTCATGCCAGTTATTAAACGTTCATTGTGGACCTAGGAAGCTTTGGCATGCTCTTCTTTAATTTTCAACTGCTTCCTAAAAGTCTATAGTATCATTGACCATTATAAATGTTGTCACAAATCTGTAATATACTCACATTCCTATTCATTTTTAAATTAATTAGATAGTTTAATTGAGGAACTACTTCAAGGCAAAATAAGTATTTTTTAATATATACATATTAATAAATTTGGGCATCAAGGGGTTAACACAAATCAAAATAAGGCCCAGTAGTATTTGTGGCCTCACTGTGCCCTTTATGGCATCCCAGCAATGCCTGGTTATGCTCATGATGAGGCTCCTGGATGTTCTCCTGGTATCTCTTCCCAGACCTGGATTAAAACATCCGTCAACTACTGAACAATCTGTGGTTCGTGAATGAAATAAGACATGATGTCTTTGGTGTTTTCAGTTGGATTCAGATCTGGGGAAACAGGCAGTCTATAGCATCAATGATTCATAATGCAGGAACTGCTGACATACTTTATCCACATGAGGTGGCTAAAGTCTGGTACCTTATAGCAGTCAGGTTACCTCTGGCTAGCAAATTTAGGGCTGTACAGGCCTCCAAAGAAATGCCTCCCAATACCATTACCAAGCCATGATCATGCTGGGGGATGCTGCAGGGAGATGAATGTGATACAAATGTTGTCACATCTCTCAAATGTGCTTAGTGTAAATAGTATATAGGTTATAGTAGGTTATAGTAGAACCTTTTCTCATTTGTAAAGAGCATATGGTATTAATTGTGAATTTGTGTTGTCTGAAAAATGTAAATTTTAAATATCAACTGCCATGCATAGTGTTGAGCTATAAGCACAGCCCCCACTTGGACAAAATGCAAAAGTGTACAAAACATTAGCCAGAAAAGATCCCACCAGTAGAACCACTCCTTTTAGGAGTTGTCTTGTTAACTGCCTCTTACTTCCACCTGTTGTCTGTTTCATTTTAAGTTACAAATGTGTTCTTTAGGTGTCTCCTTTTTTTAATTGCGTAAATTAGAAGATTATAGATTGTTATCTTTTCATAGGGTTTGATGCTGTGTGGGAAACTTCAGCCAATGCAGCAGCAGGATGAAGCGTGTTAACCTAAAAGACAAAGTCAGCTCATTTCAATTAGAGAAAATTGAAATGGAATATTATAATATGAAACAAAGGCTTGAGTTGTGGGTTAAATGAGTAAATCCCTATGAAAGAAACAAACTGTATTCCTGGGTTCAGGTAAAAAACATCTTACCGGTCTTTTATAAGCCTTAGGAGGCTATAGATGAAAATGTTGGTGAAGAAAACCCCAGTATGTCTCATAAAATTCCAACTCCAAACAACAAATTTAGGGACTTCGTTGAACAGCAGCTTCAGTCTAAGTGAGAAAAATGTTTATTGTTATTGCTAAATTATGTTATTATCTCTAATATTACTTGCATTGCTAAAAACAAAAAGAGAAAATCTGCCCTTAACCAATGTCATTATCATATTTAGAGACAAAAATAACCCTAGTAAATACTAAGGAAGTGTTTTAAAAGTATGAGTTCAACCATTAAAGCCAAAAGAAAAACAAAATTATCTAAACCAATCTGTTCCTATTGAGTTACATTAATTCATTAACACTGGATGGAAGGAGACATTAGTCTATAAATGGTTAATC
Organism: Jordanella pulchra; assembly: GCA_034780135.1. Taxonomy (NCBI): domain Eukaryota; kingdom Metazoa; phylum Chordata; class Actinopteri; order Cyprinodontiformes; family Cyprinodontidae; genus Jordanella; species Jordanella pulchra. The sequence goes on along the minus strand of JAUZNJ010040484.1, from coordinate 4,360 downwards.
ATTCATGTTTACAAGAATAAAATAAAAACTCATTTGCTCTTTTTATATTTTATATGACTTCATTAAGAGCAAAGCAGAAACCAAAGTCATATATCTTGTTTGTCAGCACAAAGTTGGCAAATAAAGCTGGTTAGGATCATTTCAGAGATTATCGGTCAGAATCCAAGTCTGAACTTTGACAAGGCAACTCCAAAACCATTTTCATGCACCAAGTCATGCAGAAGTGGACTTGTTGCATTTTAAATCATCTTTTGACTGCATTGGCTAGTAAACAACAATGAACTGATGACTGGGCATCCCTATTGAGGATTTCCTCTTTTTTGTTATCTGTAAGCAACAAAGCCTCATAATTCAGTGGAAAAAAGACTTGAAACCACCAGTCAGAGTTCAATGATGTAGTTCATTCAGTGAAAAAAAGTTACAAAATTAATACGTTTTTATTCACTTACCTATCAGTCCACAGAACCTTTAAAGGCCTTCAGGGCCTTCAGGCCTTCAAGCAATTTTTGGAAGGGTGAAACACGCTCCTTTGTTCTTTTGTGTAAATAATTTATTTACTGAATTGTGAACTATGAGCATAAATACATTGTTTTATATGTCTTTCTTACATTTTTTGTGGAAGTCTTGGAGTAATTCTGCTTGCCCTTTCAATCCCATGTAAGGTTTAACGCTGTTTCATGTATAATTATATTATATATATTTGTGGACAATAACTCTCTGTGGTTTGCTGCAGTCCCTGTTTTTATATGGGTTTGTAACTGTTTTAAAAACAAAAAACATTTGTATTTTGTATTGTTGTTAGGGTGTGATTACCTTTGTCTACTTTGAAGCATGGCATAAAAGGACACCACGAGAGGTAGAAGCAGATTGGAAAAGATCCTCACTGATAGCCCAAACATACTCAGGTACGTTGTCACATTCCCCATGAGAACTGAAAGGTAAATGAAATGGATCATGAATTAAATCCTAAAGACTACACGGTAAACGATAAACTTTACCCAAGAATCAACAGTAATAATTTACACTTTGTTTGAGTTCATTATTAGTAATTGTATCCAATCCCAAGCTATGAAACACCAACAAAAAATAGGTAAAGTATTTGATATTTCTGTAAGCATTTCAGCCTTAAAAGGTTTCCAAGCATTAAAGCCCTAGGCTAAGACTGTTTCTAGGACCATACTTGCTGGAAGTGCTACCAACTGCTCCACCATCCAGCCTACATTTTTTGACTTTTCAACACTAATTCACACTGCCTACCTGATAGGACTGCATAAATAATGCAAATCAAAAAACTAGTGTCCAAATATAATCTCCAAATAGCTGACTTCAAAATAGAAAAAATTGAACATATAATTATGATGGTTTATATATTGTTAGATTTAAAAGAAAAGTGTACAACTAATTTGAGTTCTTTATTAGCAGTATTGCTTTCAAATACATTAAATACATATTCTGCAAAAGGCACCTGACAATTGCATCAAAAATGAAGTATTCCCATAGCTTAGAGTGAGTTTTTTTATAAACTGCGCCTCCATTTCTGATTATAGAAGCCGAAAGGGGACAAGCTTGTATATAAACAGCTGTTGTTGTTGGGCGGAGCATAAAACATGCAAAAATAACCCTGGATCATTCTACTTGCCAGTTTTTTCAATAAAGGATCATCCAGTCTCTTTGCCCAGTTAGAGGGAGTGGATAGTAACCAAGAAAAGAAAAAGAAGCGATAACAAGGAGTGAAAGAGAGTCTTCATAAGAGGGTGGTGCTTCAGGTTGCAGCCATATAATTCAATTTTACAGTAATGTTTACTATAGAAACTTTAGTGACTACTCTATTCTCCCAGCAGAGATGGCTAGTTTATTTGCTAGCCTTCACTAGAAGAGCTCCATTGCAAAAGTTATCAATTGCTGTCATTCCTCAAATAAGTCATACCAGCAGTATTTTTCCCAGAGATTTTTCATGTGTTTCATCTCATTTTATAGATGTTTTGTTAGGGTGATGGAGGTTGGTGTCTTCCCACCTTTCAAAAAGAATATATCAAATTAATACAAGTTTCTCATTAAGATTTAATTACTAAAGCTGCAAGCATTCTAATGCTAAAACATATCTGGGACCTCATACTTATGTCTAAACAATACGCCTACCTGTTTCAGGTAAAAATAAATTCATATAAAACAACATCTCTCAGCTTGTAACTCATTGGGATCAATAAAAAAGAACTATGTGTTAATTTGTACCGCATCACCTGATGTGACACTCAAACTATTGCAAGTTGTTGACATTGTCACATTAATGATACCCCTGCTTACGTAGTTGTTATTACGCATTTAAAACTGAGGAGCAAGGGAGAGCGCCTCTCGGTTGTTTGTAATTCATTTAGAGCACCACTAGATTTAAAAGGTTTCCACAGCCAAAGTTTTGTTGAGTATTTTTTCTATTCTATTTCTTTATTTTCTGAAAGATGGCATTTATTTATTTATTATTTTTGTATTATTCCCTCACTAAAATTTCCAAGAACAGTATGTTAATAAAACCTATTTATGCCCTTATTCCCTCTTAAATGTATAGATATATACTATCTCTTAGTATATCCCTGTTGTTTTTTCCCAATAGATTTTCTTGAGCCTGTTTATTCCCATATTTATTTTTATAATGCTTTGAGTCTGTATTGTCTTTCGCCTTTTCATCTGAACATGCCCTTTGAAATATTAAAAACAAGGCTGTGAGACAGAGAAAGGAGGGGGGAGGGTCTTTGGATCAGTGTTACCACCTCAGCTTTTTGCCTATAGGCCAGGGTCAAGACTTTTGGACAGGGTTATTCACCTTCATTCCCCAGCAGGGGAAAGTCAGGGGCTGTTTGTCGATTAAATAAAGTCATTATGTACACAAAAAGGTAGCATTAGAATGACCCTTTATCATTCAAAAGGTAATCTAAAAGAAATTGAAGTTCAAATTTCTCTACAGTTATCCAGAGAAGTTAAAATCATGCATATATGGCCTTCTGAAAATACACAAGCAAGGGGTTCCTCAGGCCTATTGTCAACAGCATTAACTCATTTATGCACGATATTGCAAAACGTCTTGCAACAATTTTGGCTCCATTTGTTGAAAACACCCCACAACTAAGATGATAATATGTCTGGCTGGTGCTTTTTTCACTCCTATCACACTGTCTTTATACATAATTCCAAAATAAGCAGTCCTTTTTACAGAGCTGAATCAGTTCCCCTGATCATAGCTCATCACATGAGGCTCTTAAAACAGAACAGGTAAAGGATAAAAACTATGATGGAAACTACTTGGAACATTTTTAAAGGGGTGGCCAGGGTGGGACCAACGTGCCCTGCTGGGTGGCCGAAAGCGTATAGACACCAGAACCATTTAAGGATCAATCTACACTGTACCAACAGAAAAATGAATAAGGACAACATCTGTATTTTCTAAATAAAGACAACTTAGATTTTCCTTAAGCCCATTCTAATAAATAGATACATATATCTACAAATCCATGCCATCTAAATTAAAGATATAGTGGACCACTCTTCTTATGGTTTAAAGTTATAAGGGGAACATTTTATCTATTGCTGTGCACGGGCACTTCTAGCTGTTGTGTATCCAATTACCTTTGGTTTCTAGCCATCTTCAGTTCTCACTGTATACTTCACCGAAGAAGAAAAAATACAGATCAGAATGTATTTGGGAGATTATTTCACATGATGTTGGTAGAGTAGGTAGGACGGTCTTGGGCAGTTATTCAAAAATGACTTGGGTGTTTCTGATTTATATTTCCAGAAATAATTGTGCACCATACTTTTATCAATAATTCTTCTGCATAACAATAATGTATACATATACTAATACGTACATTAAAAGGGTTTAGTTGTTCTGTATCTGTAATTACATAGAAGACTCCTAGATGACTCACACAGAGGCCTCCCATAAAACACATAAACTAGTTCTGAAAAGAACATGGATTCTAAGATTAGTTCGAACATTCTACTTAAGAGTATCACTGTTGCCAATGCTTGTTTTAAAGAGGAACTGAATTAGGTCCACATGGAATCACAGGGGTGGTCAAAGTTTTGCTAAGTGACCCCCTATCTACCTCAGGTGAGACCAGTTGCAGATGATTCTCAGTGAGCTCTTTGTTCAGTTTGTCAAAGTTATTTTTCAAACAAAAGTGTAAAGGTTTCACCAAGAAGTGCAGCTAGAATGAAATTGTCATGATCCAGGGCTCTTTGTTATTTTGTTGTGCGTTTTTGCTCTCCTGTGCACCTTTCCCTTTCCGCCACCAGATGGCGCCAGGGTCTGTTGGAAGTGCGGTGTGGCTTCCAGCGGCACAGGTGTTTCCAATCAGTCTCATCA
>JAUZNJ010040483.1:0-10359 GCA_034780135.1 Jordanella pulchra | reverse complement strand
TTGTGTAAACCTACATTAAAACGTAAAGAAAAGGCAGTGCTGAAATGAGGTGTACATCTCACCAGAGGAAAAAAAAGGATGGTACTGTTATTGCTTTGTTTCATGGGAGAAACGAAACAGGTGTATCCTATTGGTGGTGACGAACAAGCCCAGGTAAGTAGGCCACCGACTTCAGTAGGCGGGGTCAAAACACTAGCGTTTCTATCTCGCTTTTTTGTAACGAGTAACTAAACCACACATTGAAAATGTATCGGAGTAAAAGTATGCAATTAAGTTCGGAATTATAGTGAAGTAAAAGTGAAAGTTATCAAAAATTTTCATACTCAAGGAAAGTATGAAGTACTCCAAAATATATGTGACAGTGTGGGGTCCTGTCAGAGTACCTCCAATAGATCATGCGCCTTGGCTACCTGGCCAAGGGGATATCCCTTTGGCTGACTGGTTAGTGCGTGTGACTTTCACCTGTGAGTTGTGGGATCAAATCCCACCTGGGGCCCTCTGTAGTGTGTACCTTGCCACATATACTTAAGTAAAGTAGTGAAGTACTTTTACTTTGTTACTATACAACACTGCAACAGGGTGAGGACCACCCCCAGGCTGAGGCTCAGGTTGTAGATATTGCTGAGGAGCTCAAAGAGCTTGTCTGCACAAGTTCTAAGCAGCCTCAGGACGGAATACTGTCCGGCCCTGAGGCCTCCCTCTGTTGCTGACCTCTCACCTACATTGGAATGAAGATTTATTATATGGCCAGCTTTAACACACTCAGGCTCTAAAAAAAAGAGATATGAAACCATATAAAGAAGAAAATGTTCACAAAAGTTGTTGTACATACAGTTTATCATGTTTATTTAATAAAAGAAACGTAAAAAAAAATGTGTGTAAACATCAGTTGTTTTTTAGTGTGAAAGTTAATTTTTGGCAATTTAAACCCAATTTACTCAGGTCCAGAATAATTAACTTCAAATTTTCATATCTACATAATCCTTTATGACACTTATGTAAGTTGATAACAAGATTGGCAGTTCAGGCTTTTATAAAAAGAAAAATCCCTTATAACATATGAGTATGCCTTCTTTGGAAACTAGATCTTTCAGGTTTAAATACTTACCAGGTTTACAGTATTACACCTTATCTGTTCCAATTCATATGTAAATAGTAGATTATTGCCTTTAATTAAAGGTTTTCTCAAAAGGTGGCTAAAAAAGTCCTTTAACTGGAGTTTCTTATGTAATGAGCTGAAGGAGTTTCTAAATGGACATTTTACCATGAGCCGAACATGTAAAAGATGTTTCCTTTTCATTCCTGTTTGTCTAACCGCTGTGAATTCTTAGGTGTAGCATGATTTTTTATATGAATTGTTCCACATGTCATGCATGAATAAAGGTCATGTGACAAGTCAAATTATCTTTTCGTTTAAAACTTCTGCCACAAATTGTACAGGAGAATGGCCTCTCACCTGTGTGAGTTCTGATGTGTCTATCAAGATTAGATTTCTGAACAAAGCATTTTCCACAGGACAGACATGAATAAGGCTTCTTACCCGTGTGAGTTCTCATATGAATAGTCAAAATACTCTTTTGATAAAAACTTTTGTCACAAATGGAACATGAGAATGGCTTCTCACCTGTGTGAGTTCTGATGTGTTCATCAAGATAAGATTTCTGAGTGAAGCTTTTTCCACAGGACAGACATTCGAAAGGCTTCTCACCTGTGTGAGCTCTGATGTGTTCATTAAAAACAGATTTATAGGTGAAGCTTTTTCCACAGGAAAGACATGTAAAGGGCTTCTCACCTGTGTGAATTCTGATGTGTCTGTCAAGTGAGCCTTTAGTAGTGAAGCCTTTCCCACAGGACAGACATTCAAAAGGGTTTTCTCCCGTGTGAGTTCTGATGTGTTTATCAAGGGCAGATTTATATGTGAAACTTTTTCCACAGGACAGACAAGCAAAAGGCTTCTCACCTGTGTGAGATCTTGTGTGTGTAATCAAATTACTTTTTTGATTAAAACTTTTGCCACAGATTGTACAGGAGAACAGCTTCTCACCCGTGTGAATTCTGATGTGTGTATCAAGATTATATTTCTGACTAAAGCTTTTTCCACAGGACTGACATTCATAAATCTTCTCACCTGTGTGAGTCCTCATGTGGTCAGTCAAAAGACCTTTATGATTAAAACTGATGTCACAAATTGTACAGGAGAGCTCCTTCTCACCTGTATGAATTCTGATGTGCAATTTGAGATAAGATTGATCAGAGAAGCTTTTTCCACAGGACATACAAGTAAAAGGCTTCTCACCTGTGTGAGTTCGCATGTGGCCAGTCAAACAAGTTTTACGAATAAAACTTTTGTCACAAACAGTACAGGAAGAAGGCTTCTCACCTAAGTGAGTTCTGATGTGTCTATTAAGACAAGATTGATTAGAGAAGCTTTGTCCACAGGACATACATTCATAAATCTTCTTGCCTGTGTGAGTTCTAATGTGAACCATTAAATGTTCTTTTTCTACAAAGCTTTCCCCACATGTCAAACATAGGAAAGGTTTCTCTCTTGTTTGTCCAGTCTCCTGCTTCAGAACAAGCTGCTCTTCATGTTCACTTATGGGAAGATCCATAATTTCCTCTTTTTTCCAGGGATGTTCTGGCTTCTGCTGCTCTTCTTTCATCTGCAGAGGTTCTGGTTCATCTTGATCCAAACTGGAATTCCTCTCCTGTTTACAGAGCTGCTGATCAGAGAAAACCTCCTCTTTTCCAACATAATCCTGCAGGTGGTCTGGAACGACAAACACGGTAGAAAAATGTTGTTGTTTAAAGGACACTTTAATCCTTATTGTGTTGGATCTAATTGTATATCATCAGAATGGAATTAAATTTCCCAGCATGCACAGCTCTGATATTACATTACAGGTTATAAAAGACAAGTCAGTGCTCCGCTGTTATTCAATTCAATAATAATTTATCGATCCCCAAAGGAAAATTCTGTTTCGGTACAGCCCGATCAAGAAGACAAAAACACAGAACAACAAAACACAGGCATTATACACGGGGGGCGCAGTGTCTGAGGCCTTGCTGCCAAGAAAGATGCTGCCCTTAAAGTTAGGGGAAAAAAAAAAAAGGTAAGCGGTCACAGCTTTCGCACATGGTGTTAATGAACCTTATAAAGGTTTTTAGATGTTTTTTCTTAGAAAGTTGTTTTAATTTATTCCTGGAAGGACCAGTCATTGTCCTCCCTTAGACAGTTGCAGACCCCGGCCAGCAACTGTCTCTCCCCAGCACTTGTGCTCACTGCCCCGCTAGATTTAAGGAAGTACATCAGAATCTGACTGTCATCCAGATGCATCTCTGGATAAACCAAAGTGGACTCTTGGAATCTGGGGCTTATCCAAAAAACTATGGTCTCCCAAACAGATTCAAAAGTTGTGCATAAAGTAAAATTTAGCATAAGACCGTAATGTTACGTTTCACCAATGGTTTTATTCTGGAGTCTCATTAGCTAGATTTTGAAAGGAATTTCTATGGGGTTGAAAGCGATAATGGCTGGTTGAATGGTGACTTTGTTGGCCCAAAATAAAAATTACTATATTTTCAAAAAAGAAAGCAGCACTACGTCGGTTTTACTTCAACTAACCATTCTGTCTATTTGCTAAGTATTTTCATGAGGGTGGGGTGTCAGCTTCATCCAGTCCAAGCTCCTCCTATTTGATGACGTGATCCGCTTTGAAGCCACTGTGGGAATGCATCTTAAGTTTAAAGGCATTTAGATATCATACAGGAGGTCAATAGAAAAGGGAAATAGTGCCTTCTGAAAGCATTCAGCCCCTTGAACTTTGATCTTTTGCCACATTTCAGGATTTAAACATCAAGATAAATGTTGAAAAAGAAAATGGAATTGGAATAAGGAATAGTCTTTTTAAATGTGTGATTAAAAAAGTATTTCTAATCAGATTTATGAATTTTAGAATATGAAAATAGAAATAGAATATGAAAACACATTTTCAAATTACAGTATTTAACAATGGATTAATTAATACAATTTACAATTCCGATATAATACTTAAATTTAAAATTAGCAATTAGAAAATGCTTTGGGTTTGATTTTAAATTGCATGATTGAAATCTGAAATTTCAAAAGGCTGGTTTTGTTTTTCATTGGCTCTGTAGGTCCTCCATACATAGATTCTACATTGACAGTCTAAGTCGGTCCATTTGATGTTCAAATATTCATTGCTGTAGATTGAAAGTACTCACAACTTCTTAAAAAAAAAATTTTAATTACGATTTGGTTAGATAATTCTATATGAAAATATTGAAAGTAAAATATTCTATGAAATGTCTGAATACTTCCTTTTTTTAAAAGGCCTCTATTTTCATCGTCTTTCTTCTAGCTGTTTGGTCCAATTAGACTAACACCCCCCCCCTATAGATGTTGTTGTATATTCTTAAGTGTATTTTGGTATCCTCGCCTCACTTAAGATATGTGTTGTAGATGGATAATATTAATGTTTGAATTTTACTTATTTATTGTGAAAATTAGCTTGAAAAAGAAGCTCCAGTGCCTGAGCTATAAAAAACCCTTGTTTTTAGGTATAACTATCAAAATAATTGATATTTTAATGTATATGCGCGAAATATAAAAGTATTTTTTGCTGTATTTAAGCTTTAGCAGTAACATTACACAAAAATGGTCGCATCCTGTAACTTCCAATGTCTCTGTTATGATGCAAGGCACAAATACTGACCCAATTCTCTGAATTTTGCACGCTTGTGATCTGCGCACCCGAACCCTTAAGTGTACTTCCTCCATGTACTTTATAGAAAGGCTTAGGGTTTAGTGCGAGTATTGGGACTGGGCCAAAATGTTAGCAAGCATGCGCTTCTAGGCATAACACTGGAAGCCAACTTTACCTTTGTGTTCCAGTGAAACCAGAGAAAGACAACAACATTTAATCGGGGATCAGAACAGATCCCTGTTAGAATCTAAGCACCAGAAACAATGTGAAGCAACATGGAGCAAGGAGAAGAGAGAGGAAAAAGAAATTTAAACCATCTCTTCCATCAATCATTGTTGCAGTGATCCTTTGGAAACAAGGCTTTCTGACCATATAAGCAGAGATTTAAAGAAGACTGGAAAACTCAAAGGAGGAACTCCTCTAGAACCTCTGGAGATTATTTCACACAGGAGAATGACTCAAGTGAAGAAGATTATGGATAACAGTGAGCATCCTCTTCAGAAGAGTTTTATACAACAGTGAGAGGCTTCTTCAGATTCGGTGCAAGACAGAAAGATACAGAAGATCCTTCCTGCCTACAGCTATCAACATCTATAACAACTGAGAAAAAAAATATCAGTGACTAAAACATTTCATTTTCAATTGGGATAAATAAAGTATTTTTGAATTGAATAGAATGAACCAGTAGGGTTTTGACCTGCAGTGACCAAATATCATGCATCCCTTCGTGACGTGGGTTCCCACCTTACCTGTCCAGTTTTGGATTTGAAAATAGGGGGATTTTTATGAATCCGCGGGGAGCCATCATCCCAATTTCACAATACTATAATACGGGAAATTAACAGTAACCTGCTAATATGGCAGGACGGCGGGGAATAAGAGTAATATGGCAGCTATGACTCCTGCTCTAAACCGGAATTTCATTTTAGCTTAGTACCCCGATCTCCTCTAATCAATATTCCCAGTTGAAGGTTAAAATCCTCAGTCAGCATCTTCAAAGAAGCGTTTACATCAGGTATTTCATACCTATCCGGTGTAAGATGATCTGGGGCAATCTGATCTCTTCTTTGGACATTTTCGAATCGTTTTTCGCATCCGTCAGTGTTTCCTTGGCATTGATTAACTGCTCGTTGATTACATTTTGAAGATTGAATACGTCATTGCTGCAAACTACTGTTGTTAAGCTCGAGTCAATCTGCTCGCCGCAGCTTCAATCTATTAGAAGCGGAAGTGTCGCTGGGAGTGTTTCGGGCTCATCGTAGTCACGTGACCACTGCGAGTGAGGCCTTGCCACGTCACACTTTGGGCTTTTTACAAACTGCCAGAAAAATTAGACTCATAGAAAATTATCATAGTAGGGCAATAGCAATTTATATAAAATAACAACAAAAAAGAAAGAAACGGCCCTCTCACCAGCCCCACTAAGAGCCGACTGTTCCCTGGTTTAAACTGTTTTTTAACCAGCGGGAAATGGGTTTTACTTTCAGAACTACTCATCTCTCCAACACTTCCCTGAAATCCAAAAAAAACATCTGGCTTTTCTTTCTTCTTCCCATTGTTTTTGCCATCTTTCTCTCATTTTCGCCTGTATCATACTTTTAACTTTCCTTTTACTGCTATTTATCTCTATGTCTACCTAACTGTGTCTATGTTTGCATTGTCTACCATTTAATTTTGTCTTATTGCCACCTGAGCTGGTATTCATGCAAATAAAACGATATATTTACATATGTATGAAATTTGTCCGTGACGTTAGGCAGTGCCATAGCAGACTTCAGACAGTTGGTTCCTGTTTTTCAAACTGTCTCAAACTCTCTTCCTCCTCCAGCCTAACATAAACTGCAGTTTCTGAGTGTTGCGCTAAACTCTAAGCCTATGTTTCCTGTTATGCAAAAAAACTCACTTCTTCTTTCTCTGGGCAGTGTGCCTCTCATTTCTTCATCTTATTTAACTGAAAAGGTACTTTACTTTTCCATCATTCAAAGCATAATCGGGATAAAAATCTTTGCATTGTTGACAAATACTCTCAATCATACCTTTAAAATATGAAAACAGACAATTTATAATTCCAGGCTTCCTGAAACCAAAAATAAGTTATTTTTGCTGATCACAGATCTTATTGCAATATAGTTCATGTTAGTTCTTAAGCAATGAAAAGCTGGCTGTCATTACTTTGATTATATACAGTGCCTTGTGAAAGTATTCAGCCCCTGTGAACTTTTTGACCTTTTGCCAGATTTTAGGCTTCAAACAGAAAGATATAAAAGTGTAACTATTTGTGAAGATTCAACAAGTTGGACACAGTCATAAAGTGGAATGATTCTTTGGAGATTTTAAACTTTTTCCGAAATTAAACTAAAGAATGGTTTGATGCAGCGCATCACGAAGAACAAGGAACCCACCAGACTGGTCCCAGATACTGCTAGTGATGGCAAAATTAGGCTTTTTGAAGCATTGAATCATTTTGAACCATTGGGTCATAAAATGGTTCACTACCTGAAGTTTGATTCAGTTCCCTTGGGTGGCATCTACTGGCAGTCAGAATTGTTGCACCAAATGAAATATGCTGCTGTGGAGAAGTTTAAAGCCGGATTTGGATACAAAAGGATTCCCACTGTCCAACATGGTGGTGGCAGCTTCATGCTCAGGGCCTGCTTTCCTTCAGCAGGGACAGAGAAGATGGTTAAAATTGATCGGAAGATGGATGGAGCCAAATACAGGAGCATTCTGGAAGAAAACCTGTTGGAGTCTGAAAAAGACCAGAGACTGGGATGTAGATTTATCTTTCAACAAGACAATGAACCAAAACATCAAGCAAAATCTACAATGGAATGGTTCACAAATAAACATATCTAGGTGTTAGAATGGCCTAGTCAAAGTTCAGACCTGAATTCAATTGAGAATCTATGGAAAGAACTGAAAACTACTGTTCACAAAAGCTCTTCCATCCAAGCTCACTGAGTTCGAGCTGTTCCACAAAGAATGGGCAAAAATATCAGTCCCTCAATGTTCAAAACTAATAGAGACAAACTTCAACTTGCAGCTGTAATTGCAGGAAAAGGTGTTGCTACAAAGTATGAAGTGAAGGGGGTGAATCATTTTGCACATTGGATTTTTCAGTTTATTTGTTAAAAAGTTTTAAATATCCGATAAACTTTGTTCCACTTCATGATTGTGTCCTGCGGTAACCAAATTTCTTTTTTATTAATTTAATTTTTCTTCATTACATTAAACCAAAAGAGTAGAATGTTATGTTGAAGAAAAAAGGGTTTAATAAAAGATGTTAAAAAAACCAATTCACTCTATCAATAAAACTTATAGTACAAGAACTGTTTACACATACACCTAAGGGTATATATAAACAGATCTGTGTCTCAAAGAATTAATGTTGTATATTATATTAAAAGAGATATTGTCACTGAAAACAGAGACTCTAAGAGAAATATGTTTTTGTCGCATTTTCTAAATATTGAGCACAAGCATTGCTTACATTGTTTAAGGTTCTTATTTAGTCCTTAATTCGCTCCAGTTCATAGATTAGGAGTACTTCAAGTAATACAAACACTAAAAAAACAAAAAAGCAGTACAGATTTATTTTCCTACATTTAATACCATAACAAACAGTAAATGTACAGATACCTTTTCTCTCGATCATCTACCTTGAGAGTGTCATCTGGTGGAGGAATACAGTAATGCAGATATAACTCTGATATCAAAATTACATATCATTTCACTGGTCTCAAACACTTAATTTGTATTTATAATGATTTTGACCTTAAATAAAACTTAATTATTATTGAGATGATTACAGAAGCAAACACTAGCAGTGAGTGCTAAAACAAACATTAGATCTCTTCTCAGCACATTGATCTGTTATGAATTATTGGGGTCTGCATTTCTGGCTCTCATATTGGCTACCTTAAGTTTAAGTTAACTGGATAAAAATGTTCTGGGCAAAGCCCTGCTTAATTTAAGAAAATGGCATTTTAGACAGGGACAAGATCTGCATGATCTGAGAATGATGGAGGAAGAGACAACAACCTAGTTAATGTTTATTTATCCACTACAGTAGGTGCCTCTGTCATTTTTTGTTTCCTTTCTTGAATCTGGTTGGAGCGGGCAGCAGGACTTGTGCACTCATTCCCTGGATTAACCCGAATGATACATGTTATTCATTATAAACTCACTGTATTCTTTGGAGTTTTTGAATTTGCAAATCTCAATTACAATTCATATTGCTTGCAAGATTACCCCAGGACTGGCTGTGGTTAACAGATGGTTTTCTTTAATAAAGTCTTTTGGCATAGATATGTTTATCTGTCTCCTGTTTTTGCCCACAGCCTTTGAGCCAAGCATGACATATATCATCAATAATATAGCATTAAATTAAATATATCTATCTGAAGGCAAAAAATGTATAATATTTCATTTTCTATTAACTTTATTGATAATATGCAGTGTACAAAGGTGCATTTTGATGAAACTGGGTAAATCTAATGACTGAAGGCTTTATCATATGCAGAAGGTGTTGTACAATGTAAACCAGCACTTTTATCTGGCTAGATTATTATTTTTATTATTATTATTCCCCCTTTTAGGAGGGGGAAAAAACATTTGACAAAGCTTTGGCCTAATTGGCACACTTGTCCCCAAAATCGAGTTTTTGCCTGGCACACTTCCCACTATAACCTTAGTGGAACACAGATGCTTCAAAAGATTTGCTGCAATTATGGACCAGTCATGGATCTGTAAAATCTGAAGCTTCAAAGGGGTTTTCATGGTGTTTTGCTGTGTTTATTTTGAAAAATAAAAAATGTTAAGGCTAAAAAATTCTGTTTTTTTGTTTAATCACCTATAAATCAGACATGGTGACATTTGCAATAGTGGGGCTACCTAAAAAGCATTGTCTAATACTGTTGTGTTATACCTATACTAACAGTTGCAATTCCACTTCATAGTTTTGGAGCTGTTCTTGATTTAAATCAGATGCGTGATTTCAGGCTGAAATAGTTCCAAAAATGCTCTGGGCTTAAGAGGTTAAATATAAAGTTAAAGGTACCGTCCTTTGTCTTAAGGCACAAACTACTCACTCCAGTTTATTAAGTTTTCACACCTGTCTGGGGAGCCATCCCTATTTTGGAAGAAAGGACAAAATCGACTGTCAGTGAAAGCACCTCCAGCAGAGGTCAGAACACTATGGGTCGCTTTTGACCCCAAGCAAAGAGGTCAGCTACCAGATGGGAAATAAAGATTGCTCACCCGAGCTTCCATCCAAAGTTCCAATCAGTATTAGTACCTTAGGGAGAATTAGCATAACAAGATGAGTTCTATTTTTATGATTCAAGTACCCTTTTATTCATGTTGTTAATCAACTTTGCTAATGATGATGAAGTATTTATACAGAATTAATTGAAATCAAGTTATCCGAGTCACTGAAGTATTTTTAGTCAGCTCACCCAGAAATAGGGCACATCCTCAAGAAACCCTGATCGATGAAGGCTGGTATGTACATACTTTATTACAATCAAGTCCATACATACATACATACATACATACATACATACAGTGGGGAAAATAAGTATTTAGTCAGTCACCAATTGTGCAAGTTCTCCCACTTAAAAAGATGAGAGAG
>JAUZNJ010040482.1:0-10359 GCA_034780135.1 Jordanella pulchra | reverse complement strand
CCTTTTTTATTACACACTTATCTTTGCTGTATAGTATCTCCAGACCAGGTCTGTTATCTCTTCATCACATTCTCCATCTCTCTCACGGATACTTAAAAATTTTAACAGTGAAACTTTGTTTGGATTAATTTAGAAAGACCTAAACCCAAACATTCCATATTTTATGTAATAATAAAGCACCATGAAGTGAACTGAACGCAAGTCTTACTATTAGAGGAGTTTCAAGCAGGAAGTTGCTGAACTTTATTCTGAACTTTTCATCCACTTTCTGTTCCAGATGTTATTTCAACAGCAGCTTGACTGTTCTTTCTGAAAATTCTGAAAATGAAATAATAAATTAAATATATAAATAACATACCAGCTGCAGTGTCATATAGTTCTGTCATCAGCAAATAAAAAATGTGATTTATAATTGCACAGTTGGTTAATATAAAATGAAGCAGCCTAAATAAAAACTAGGTTTGGAAAACAGCTGATTGATTACGCAGGACTCCGACATCAAGTCTGGAGGACAAGTTAAAAAAAAAATGTACCTGAGAGAAGATTAGAAAGAGGGGAAAACGTTGAATGCAGCATTTTTTCACAAATCAATTGTACAAACCATTTAAGACCAAATTTTTTTGTATGAACTTTCTTGCGTGAAGCTAAATGATCCAAAAAAATCTGTCCAGATCAAAGAAGAAACAGTTTACTAAACAAGAAAACATGTCACCCGTATCTGCAGGCAGTAAAAATAGAGTACAAAGAGGAATGGCTGCAGATATGTTTCTCTATATGCTGCAAACCTTTTGAAATGTTATCGCAGACGATGAAGTAGTGTTTTGTTGGTGTAAATTATTTTTACATATTAATTTAGTTTTTGTTCCCATCATGGTTTAAATCAACACAATTTGACGGCTGGATTTTCTTTACCAAGGGTGCCAATACATGTGTGTGTGTGAGGTGGAGGGTGGGGGGGTATTAGTCATGTACTTCGTCCTTTTATTCATGAGCCATTAGCGTCATCTCGTTCTCTGGTCCATTTGGTATGAAACAGAGGGAGGACACATTGCTTCTCAGCCGGGGTCTAGAAGTTGACTTAATGATTGAAGAACAATCAAACATTGTTATTCTGCGGCCATGAAGCTGGCTGCCTGCTGTTCTCAAAATGTCAAGGGAATTACTCAGCCGGTTCTCTATGAAAAACAACTAGAAGACGTCTTAATTCCAAGGATTGATAACAAAGTTTTGGGATTTAAGGCAAGCTTCAGGAATTGAAGTAGATATATAGGCTAAAAGGCTTTAAGCTAGACAATGTCTTGATGTTGTATTTATTGTCTTCTCAAGGAGAAAACAAGGAAGTGTATCTGTTTTTATTGCGTCATCTGGATTCCACTTCAGAGTGGATGGAACTTGCTGGCTTAATCCTCAGTAGCTTTCCCTTTTTTATATCAGGTTATGTATTTTTCATTTATGGCAAAGATGCTGGAAAAACACCTAAGATGGTAATAGCAGGATTAACTTTAAATTTGGCAAAGGTCTGCTCTTAAAAGGAGTGAACGTCTCTGTCAATTTCCGGTGCTTTACTAAAGCCATTTAGAGTCCCACATCTGTGACTGACGGAGGGCTGTGAGTGGAATACTGAGCTGCTTGCAACCTTTGTTTGCTTCATGACCTTCACCGAAAACGCAAGAAATGTGAGTGAGCCCCTGATTCGAACGGGTCGTATTGATCACTTTCTGCAGAGCAAACTGAGATGCAATTTATGCCTGGCAGGTGGTGAGGAGGGGGCTTTTGTTCCCTAATTGCAACACAAAAATGGTCACGGAAGAAGCTCCACCAGTCTGCTAAAAAATGAAATATCTGAAATGAGTCATTTCTTCATTATTTTCTGGTTCGAATCAAGTCTGATTAAAACAACCAAACGTCATGCTTTGGTTTTATTTTATGAAGTTTAGAGTCTCTTGAAGGCTAAAGATAATAGAGGGAAACTGATATATGTTTCCAAAGAAGGAGCATACATTGTAGGTTTTCTGAAAAAAATTTTAATCTGTAAATGCAATAATTAATGCATTTACTTACATTAATTATTGTGTGATAGATACACAGCGATTTTTCAACAAAAAAAAAAAAAAACGGATATCGACGACAATAATGTTTTAGTATAAGACCGATACTATCCTGGTGGGACCAATACTTTTTTGCTGTTTGATCTAAAAGACGCAGTAGCCACTGTTGGACTTACTGCTCTGATTTGCTCTCAGATTCTAATGTATATTCTAATTTATTTAAGAAAAAACCGACACAAGTGTGTTTTTTCATATTTTTCTGTTTATCATATTAATATCATGTTATCAATGTAGTCACCTAGTAATGTCAAAATATTCAGAGAGAAAAAACACAAACTGCTAGAAAGGTCAGAAATTTGATGATATATCAAACCTAAATTAAAAATGTATCAGTACTGGTATAGCTTCAAGCAGTCTTTCTCAAGTCGAATTTGAAATTAAACATTTTTTTCTGTTGCTTTTCTGCCACCAAAGGATATTATTTACTTCAGTTATATGTTGTGTGAAATCTAAAGCAGATTGCCTTTACTGAATAAATCAACTCTTCTTTTTCATCCTTTGCTTTAAGGCTCTCCCACACCTCATAGTCAATTCTTTAAGTCAAATACAGTGAGACAAGATGGTCAGGCAACTCAAAATAAGAAGAAAGTTTTAGGTTTCAGGGCATAACAACTAGGATTCACTCTATAGTCTGTTCAAAAGGCATTTTAATTTATTCTCAAGGGTTTAAAAATGCACTACAGATTCTACAGCATCATTATTTATTGAACTAAGATGAAGCCAGAATAGAAGAGGTCTTACAGGTTCAGTCTCATCATTTTTGGTTTGC
Source organism: Jordanella pulchra (assembly GCA_034780135.1). NCBI lineage: Eukaryota > Metazoa > Chordata > Actinopteri > Cyprinodontiformes > Cyprinodontidae > Jordanella > Jordanella pulchra. The sequence continues at coordinate 7,482 of JAUZNJ010040482.1, read as the reverse complement.
AAAGCTGCATTTAAAGGAACAACAGGACTTGTGGAATTACATTCTTTACCAGATAAAACCAAACTAAAGAAAAATCAAAAAATCCATAAATCCCAGTTCTGTGTATGAATCTTCGTATCAAGTCTGGAGCATTTTAGCGTAAGGTTACTGATATTTGCTTGTTTTGCATGTTGATCATGAACTTCTATATTTACCAAAGTAACCAAGAGTCAGCTGTGGCCATATGTGTGAGATTTGATGTTTGACTAAAACTCCAGCTGCCAATATACGGCAGAATGGCTAAAAAAGTTACAATATTAGGGTGTTTTAATGGCCTAGTCAAAGTTTACAACTCAACCTGATTGTAGGGTGATGACTGGACAACCACTGAGCTGAAATAAAGATGTGCAAACCTTAATACACTGAAGCGATGGTGAAAAGCAGCGTACCTGTTCTTTCTTGCTTCTTAAGTGTGCTGACCTTTGTTGTACTTGTATTTGCTTTTCTTCATTGGATTTATTGAGTTCACAGAGAAGGTTGTTCTCAAGATTAGGTTTAGCCTGAGAAAATAAAATGCAATGAATAGTTTACACCAAAGACCACATCATTTTCAAGAGTGTAGTCATTAATGAAAATCTGGTTTGTGGCTTTTCAAGCATGGGCAGTTGTGGGCTGGGGCCAGTCCCCCTGTAGAACTGGTCCGGGCCCTTTTTATAGCCCCTGTGCCAAAGACATGCTGTAATACTAAATATTTTTCTTATGATGAAATTTGCTGGCACAGAATCTGAGACTGACTGGCTCCTTGAACCTGTTTCATTTTTAGTTTTTACTATTATATTGTTGCATTTTTTTAGAAATTAAGTTTTTGTATTTTTCACCTTAATCATATTTGGAAATCTTTGTTTGCGTCGCCCCCCTGGTAAATTTGGTCTAGAATCGCCACTATTTTTTCAAGCTTTATTATTTGATGCAGTTCTTTACCAACGTATAAGGTAAAGGGGCTCCTGCGGCAAACAATAAGGAAGTCAATTGGGACAAAGCAAAATCAGGTCGTCTCTGTCTGCAGAAAGGAAAAGGCAAGAGTGTTCTCGCCCTGGAAGGGAAAATGCTATTAATATACAGCATATCTCTCAAAGTCACCAAGTTAGGAAAAGTGGACTGTGTGTTTGCATTAGGTTGACATTGACACAGTTAAAGTGCCCTTTTATTTCCTTTAAGACAACTGTAGCTTTGGGAATCTGGGTGTTACTTTATCTCATGTCACACTTAATAAATGGGGCTTGAGGATGTTTCAAATGCAGGTAATTTTCTTGTGTACTTCAGCATTGGAAACCCAGTTCCACTGAAACTGTGGCTGCTCTTAGGATTTATTTTACACCTAAGCTTCAAAATGAAGAAATGGGTAGTAGAAGGGAGTCAATATAGCTTTGACAATGGCACCGTTTTATTTCTGATATATGTGATTTCTTTTCAGAGCTCTGGCGGACATTCTGAGGCAACAAGGACCGGTTTCAGCATCGCAGTTTGAACATGAAAACATCGCAGCCATTGATGGTTCTCCCAAAGATGAGACCCCCATCAGGACCTCAAAGAATCACTACACTCCCGTTCATGCAAAGACATCAAACCATGGTAGGTGGCTTTGTCCTGCATCTATGCAGATTAATGAGTCGAAAAGCAAGAAAAGTGTTTCTAAGGGCCAAGTTAGCAACTAATGGTCAGCTTTTAAATAAGGTTGGTAAAAACATTTTCTCTGGTTGTACTGTAGCTGCAGTCTCTCTCCGTGCTTTTCACTTACGGTACACATATGCATTTCCCTCTGTCTTTTTCTTGGGAATTTATAATATGGCTCCATTTTAGTTCTGCCTTTCAGTCTTATAAGCTCTGTTATTACCTGATCTAATCTGATACACCAACTTTAAATCTTAAATGACCAACAGAAGCTTTTATTCCTGAGCTAGTTCCTGATTTTCTCTCACTTTTTTCTCTCCTTTCAATGGTTTACCAGTCTCAACATCGGTATTATCTTTATCAACATATATTTTCAGAATTTGTTTTATTGTTGCTTTAAAAACTTGGAAATTTTAAAATAAGTATGATGTAAAATGACTTATCTTGCTGGTTAAGCAGCTCAACTGAATCAAAGAAGTTAAAATGGAATGGAAACAATGTTGTGCTGTAGACAACTGAGTCAAACTTGGTATTATAACATCTAATTTAAGACTCACAAAGTAGAAAAAGAGACTAAAGTGGACAAAATGAAAACAATATAAAATATATGGAATCCATAAAACCTTAAACAAGATATCTTTTTGTGAGTTATTATAGTGAGATGGCCTATGCGTCGTAATGACAATGCATTCTTTTATTTGTATCCCTCAGGTCACTTAAGTTTCCTTATTATACATAAAATAAGAACGGAAACCAAAACAACTCAAAACACAACAATCGAATTAGCAAAAACAATATAGCCGCATTACAAAATGGAGGTTTGTTCCAGTCGCAAGATTTAAGGGAACATGTCTGTTTGATGATGTGAAATTGTTGGTGTCTTCAGGAGATTGCATTCAGCGTGCACTGGAGCATTGCTGAGCTCAATCTAAAGGGCTAGGGATGAGTGTTAGTATGTCTACAGGCTTCCAAATGCTTAGGTAGATTATATGCGTACTGTGAGCCACGCAGTCTTTCAGCCTTGATAGTCAAGCATTTCTATTCCTTATGACAAAATGCCTTCATTTTCCACACTGCTGTGGCATCCTCGAATGAGGTTGCCTTGTCTAGTCTAGATGAGCACCTTGTGGCTTTCTTTCTTTCACTGCACCACTGTCATAGCCTGGCCAGCCAGACTGATACGACATATACACCGCGTCCTAGTCTGGTAAAGAGCTGATACAACTCTATTTCAAAGGCAGGACTAACAGGGTCAACATCATCTAGTTAAAACCAATCAGATTACTACAGATGTGAAGCAAAAACTCCAAGCAAAATGCTGTGTTTTTGTAATTTTGAAGAAACCCTCCAGTGAATGATTTCTGCTGGTTTTCCATCTAAAAATCTGAGGATTCAAGGTGTGCTCTCTGTTGCATTCTTCATTTTTATTGCAACATTCTCTCTGTTGTGGTCACCAGCTTGTTGTTATGCCATCAGAAAAATGCTGCTGCATTATGGGTAATTCTTAATTCTTTTTGGCTTGATCATTTCCTTCAGCAAAAGTAGAGTGTGGCTGGGAAGAGGATTTCTGTTTTTATCTTTTTGGCTTGTGAACTCAATGTCAGATAGCATGAAAACAATGCGTGGATGGAATTTGGTGTAAAACTAGTTGTGAGGAAATATTTGAAGGATCTGAGACAATTGAATTCATAATTTGTGGCAAAGAAATGCAGAGCTGACGAGGATATGGATAACAATCCCATATTTGACCAACAGATATGTGGGTGACTGAAAAAAGTATCTAAAAGTTTGAAGGAAAGAACTTAACCTTTTATGTCAGCATAGATCCTTACTGGTAGACATCTACAAGCTAATCTCCAATCTTTCTGAGAACCAATGAAGCACAGGCTCACTGAATTTCAGTGGCTGCAGACGCACCAAATGTTAGATTCCTTGACCTCAAGTTAAACACCGTAACTAATTTGACATATTACCAAAAATTGATTTAAGAAAAGGCTATCATTACATTTTCTCAAAAAATAAATAACTGGGGTGCAGGCTGAGGTCATGCCTATTGATTTAAGGTATAAGCAGCATCATTAGTATAAGAGAAGTTGGATAATAGCAGAAACTCATTTAACTCTTTTTGCTGCAGTATAATACCTTCTATGTTTTCTTCTGTGAGTTTATATCAGACTTGACCACCAATTACAACCTAGCTATGGCACATTGGAATAGAAACATAAAATACAGACTAAGTTTGGAATAGAGGAAGAGCCAAAAAAAAAATAGATAAAATGGTAGATATCAAAATAATCCACCCCAAAAGGGTTGTGGAAAAAGTTTATAAGATAGATTTTAACATCATTAACACCTAATTGTCCTGCCATTGTTTAAACATTAGCAGGACATCACACTGAAGTGATAAGTGTCTTTGAATCTGGGGTGTTAATGTGGAAAAATGACTCATATCACACATTTTGACAACATTCCCATAAACAAAGAGAAGACATATCTAACTTAACATGCCTGTTGGCTTTGTCTGAGACACCAATAGTTTGGCTGATATCATTTTAGTCTCAGAAACTGTAAAGTTTAACCTCTCCCCACTTGCGCGTATCTGCTCTTGTTCCATACTGTTTGCTATCCAGTTACCTGTCTCGCCAATGCTTACCTTTGGTTTGCACTTTATATTAACAAACATTTACCTTACATGTTCAGAAGAAAAGCAGTTACCCTGTGAGCTCCTTGACTTCTTTAAATCGGCACCAACACCCAAAAGCTTGACCAATCTTCACCTTTGCTTCTTTTTGGGGTTTTGGGGCAAACAAAAGTGGAACAACTAAATGTGCTTAAGGTGTACTTTCCCTAACCACTTCTCTTAATTGAAGACATAATCATTTAAGATGTACCTGTTATTTTTCTCTAAAGAACAGCTAATGTATTAACCTAAAAATGAAGAAAGGAAGCTAATATGGTAATGTGCAAATCTCCCAGTCTATATAGATCTATAATACAATTTTGCGATGTTGTTCACTCTGTCTATGGTGCAGTGTTTTAAGTGTCTCCCTTCAATATGGGATGCTGGGGATTAAATTCTATGTATTTCATGAAAGAAAATCGATGTGAAAAACTTTTAAAAGCAGATATTTATATCTTACATTTTGTTGTTTGCAGAATTATATCCTATCAATGGCATTAGCAGGAATCCTGTATCACAAAATAACAAAATAAGCAGTCCACCTGCCCCAAAGTTACTTTTGTGGTGTTTTGCTTTCCTCATGTTATGTGGAATATGGTGGAATCCATCCTTGCTGTAGTTCATGTGGCCAGGGAAGTTTATGTGTTTATTAGCATTTTAATGCCAAACACACTTCTGATGATGCTGTAAATAGTGGCTTTGCTAAGATTTTTAGCATCTCATACTGCATACAGGGTCATTCCTAACACAGATCCTCTGTGAAATGGTGAAGGCCTGTTCTGTGCAGTGCTGCACAAGTATTGGAAACTATCCGCAGTAAAGCAGTAATGCTCATTAAGATTCAGGTAATTGTTGGGAAAAATTCAAATATGGGCCTTTCTCTATTCCGCTCAACTCAGCAATAGTTTATTAAAAGGCCTTTCTTCCAAAATTAGAACAATAGCTCTCTTAAAAAAATAAATAAATCAAACTGAAATATTCGTCACTTATGGAATGATAAAGTTAATAATCAGCTACCGTGTCCCGCAGTCCAGCCACAACAGGTGGCAGGAATGTCTGTTAGCGTCTGGAGCCACCTGCCAATCCTGACAAAAAGAAACTCTCATTGGTTTCTGATTGTGTCACTGTTTTTCTGGACCCAGGGTGGAGTAAGTCTGCCTATTAGATGAGTTGGAAGCAGGCTACTTGCACAGAATAAATTAATATGTTAAATACATCTTCATGCTTTTGTGATACCGGGTTGCGGCTTAATTTGGCCCAGATATTCAAAAAATCCAAACTTAATCCCTTTCCTTGATTTCATGAAAAGGTGCTGGAAGTAAATATTTATCTATTATAAAAATTGAACTTTTATTCTCTTTTTTTTCTGTAAAATTATTATATTTATATTGCAACACTTTAGATGTTCTGTGATGATGTTATTTTTGAAATAAAATGTTTAACGTAATGTAGCTTTCACCTTTAAAGTTGATGTTTCATTTTAAATGAGTGACAATCAAATCTAAATGAAGGCAAATGCAACAAATTTAAAACTAGCAGGAGATACTAAAACAAACAGCACTACTGAAAATGTAATGTGAAAATCATATGGAAACACAATTTTGAGTGTAATAGTAGATCATAATATCTGTTAAAATACTTAAGTAAGACATGTATTAAAGGAAAATATCAAAAACATTTAGGGAAAATTATAGTTTCACTGGATTATAGATTAATGAATAAACTGTATTATTCAGTTTTTCTTCCATATCTTACTTCGTCTTAGTCTGGGGTAACACCTCCTCCACAAACATACAACCACTGTTCATATTCCAAAAAGAAAGCAGGAATTGTAAATAATGTGGAAAAACAGAAGATCATGCAAAACCCATCTTTGGTGAAACTAATCAATTGGATCATGCTGAAAAAATCAATAATTACGTCAATTGTAAAAAAAAAGATTAATATCCAGGTTATTTCCCAGAGTAGTTTCTGTTACTGATTATTTAAATGAGTTTATGGGGGAATCTATGGACCAGTTAAGAGGATGACTTAAAAAAAAAAAAAAAAAGAAATATATATATATATATATGTATATATATATATACATATACATATACATATATATCAAATCATTGGGGTGTGAAATTTTAATAGGAAATTGGTCATGGTTTTAGGATATTAATTATTTAGGGAACCAATAAAATAAAAACAGGGTAAGGAACTGTATGTTCTTTGTTCTACTTGCACCTTTTTGTACATTCTGTTTTGTTCATGCTTTGAATTTATCTTCTAACTTAAACGGATGAACTAAAAACTACAGAAACTATATTTTGAATTATTAGCCTTTTATTAACAGCCTTTTAACGCATAAAGGACATTTTTGAGTCCTTTAAAGTGAAACTAAAAAAGCCAAGATTCCAGTTGACATGAAGCTCTTATGCAGGAAATAATTTGAATCCCATTAAGTCTTCTGTCTGATGTCGATGAAATGGATCTTCTGCTCTGTATAGGGGGGCTATTCCCCTTAACGTTCCCAGAGTGAACATTATGGCTTCAATTTCCCGGAGTCGTGGTCTGTTCTCTCATTTTGTCTTCTGCAATTTCTATGTTGCTGTGAAATAAGGTGACAAATGTCTTCCACACATTGCCATCAGTAAATGTAATCCTCCCTGCAGGACTCTCACCAGCTGAGCTCATATTGGTTTCTATGGTGCAACACTGGGATCAAGTGTTCAAACAATAAGATCAAAATGAGTCATTTTGCCTGTTAAACTAGAAGTGGAGACTTTCATGTCTGTTTTTTTCAGAAAGCTTCTATTATTACAGCCAGGAGATTATTAATGTTTTTTTTAAGTAAGACAATCCAGTCTTTCCTTGGATCTCTCTCTAAATACTGTACCTATAGCTTGCTTCGGGTCAGCACTTTGTTTTTAGGTGTAGACCTGTGGACAAAATGTTTTATATCACCCCTTTTAAACGATTCGGTTCAAGCATGGTTGAAAAGCAGTGTCTGACTTTCATTTGTTCATTTTTTAAATTTATTATTACTTTCGTCAAATTCAAGATATTTCTGTCAGAATTGTGGTTTTTTCTTTCATTAAACTGGAGGTACCAACAATTTTGTCTGTATGTATATCATTGTCAATCTCAACAGACTGGTGCAACTCATC
>JAUZNJ010040481.1:0-10360 GCA_034780135.1 Jordanella pulchra | reverse complement strand
CTCTTTGCAGAGAAAACACATTTTAATTGCTTGAACTTATTTACTGTCATGAGCTTAAGAACTTGCTGTCATTCTGATGAGATACCTTTTTGTTTATTAACTTAACAGCTAACACAGTATGGGGTGAATTTTACTCCCTTATTTTTGCAAAAAAATGCACAGCAGAAAGAAAAAACTTCGTAAAAACCACATCATCCAACACAAGTTTTCAGAGTGACTTTACTGGTTCTTCAGGTTTATTTTTTAATCATATTTCAGTTTTTAAAATGTAATCTATTTAGACTGAATTTTATGAGCTGTATTCTTTGAAATTGGCGTTTTACAGATGACATTCTCTTCACTTCTGTGGGCAGGATTTCCTCTGGAGTGAGGTTAGCTGAATGTTAGCAACAACATTTTTATTAGTCACAAGCGAGTAGTGAAGAGGATGTGATCTGTAAAATTTGAAAAGAATGCAGTTGGTAAAATATAATTTGAAAAAAGGAAATTTGAGAAAACAAACAAAAAAAACTCATAGCAATTTAATTGAGTAAAATAAAATCAGAGAAAACTTTTTTATTAAGAATATTTTCAAAGTTTAATTTCTGGGATACATTTTCATTTTAATTTCTGTTTAGCTAACAGGCCCTTTGCTTGCAACAGTATTAGAGCCCAATTCCTTCCATACAGTTGTGCTTGACAGTTTATAATGTTGTTGATGAGCAACATACTTTAATTTGTCTGGGACAGTTTGTTTGTTAGATTTTTTTTTTTAAATCAAGAATTCAAAATCAATATTTCATGTTACTAAATTATAATTCACTAAATTTGTATTTATATTTTCTTTTTTTCATTTTGATGTCATTTGAATTGCTGTTGTGACTTTATCATTTTCTTTAATAGGAGATCAAGCAGACACTGAGATATTTCAGCTCCTCCACTTGAGGCGGTAACTCGCTCCCAGCACCGACTTGGCACCATCGGCCACCATTTTCCCCTGTGAGGATAATGGCCTCTGACTCGCTGTGTAACACTCAGCTGTGAACCACTCCAGTGCCAGCTGGAGGTCCCTGCTTAATGAGGTCAAAAGGATCATATTATCCTCAGAGAGCAGTATTAGCAGGACTCCTGAGCTGGAAACTCACTGTCTACTGCCTGGACTAAGAGCTTCTGTCCATAAATGTCATGAATAGAACTAGACAGTGGTAGAGAACAAGACTTTTGCTTTATTACTTATAATTTGAATAAAGTTCTTACAGCACAGAACTTGAAGCCCCTCAATTACAGGAACCCTGCAGATCAACAAATCACCAAACGGCTGCTTTGATAAACTCCAACGCTGCCTTAGATACATCTGCAAGGCTACAGACCCAACTGTTGCATTACCAGGAAGGAGACAAACGTTCAACTCTAAGATGGACGTTTCACCGATGTTTCCACTCCCACAGGGGCTAAGAGACGTGTACCCACCTGCAGCACATGGGTAACCCTATTAAACATCAGGACCGGCATGTAAATCTAGAGCCTTTAGGAAACCCGAGTGGATCAGTTATCTGAGTCTCTTCTTTGATCAGTTTAGATGAATTCATTTGTTTGTTTAGTAATGAATCTAAATCTAAACTCTTCATTAGAATTAATTCTAGTTGTTGCTACATTTGTTATCTTTTAAAAACACATTGAAATATCTTCTTTCATTTTGAGTTGGGATGCATTTTTTACACACATTAATGTGTGATTTGATTGTCACACATTGATTTGCATAAGAACCACCCAGAAAACCCTCTAAATCTCTGAGCAGTTTGACATTTTGACTGAAAGGCTTCGTGATGGATGGTAGAGGGCTCTGTGGCGGCGGGTAACAAGTGCGGCGCGGGGCTCCCCTGATGGGATGTTTCCTGCCCGAGTGGCGATCAGTCTTCTTCACTTCCCAGACCTTTTCTAAAACAGTTTCTCTTCACATCTGTCTGATTATCATTTGGTTTAAAAGTCTTATTTTAAATAAGCTTTTAAAAAAGGCAAAGAAGGAATTAAAAACTGGGGTTTAAATGAGGAACTTATTATTATTTTGGTGATTCTCACAGGAATTCAGAACATTTTCTTCATTCTCTTGATGATCATAATCTTTAATGTTTATTTTGTTTACATCAGTGGATCAGAAAAAGCAAAACTGTGAAGGGAGTTAATGCTGTGACCAAAGATTAATATTCAGTCCTGATCATATCAGTAAATATTGTTCACTAACTGATTTGAAAATGTGCAATATTTCCTTAAAATAAATGTATTTGTCCTTAATATAATCAGGTTAATAAGATGATCTTCCAATTGAACAAGTACTGTTGGCCTTAAATGCTCAGATTTAGATTTTTAGATTTAATCAATTTTATTTTAAATAATGAAGTTGCTGTTTTTTTATTAGATTAAAAGAAACATTCATATTTCATTCGCATATTGTCTGACTTGCTTTCTCAAAACAAGGTAAAATACACTCATTTTAAGAAAAATTGAAAAACATATATTTTATTTTTTGCAATAAGAAGCACTGAAATAAATTTGTGCATTTTGTAGGAGCAGAACATTTCATTAAAACCTTTGAAAAATGTAACTTTTATTATGAGCCAATTGATTTGTGTCTAAAAGCTGCAGAACTAATTGGTTCTTAATTAATGACTAGTTGCACAGTTGTTGCTACTCCTGTAAATGGTTTTTAACAAACCTTGTGATGGTAGGACAGCTTCTCCTCCGTGTGCCTCAACATTGGAGCATAAAGAGGGAGGAGCCTTTGAACGTTCCTGTTTGCTCTTCAGCTCCAGATAGTTTAGTTTTCTGGATCCAATTCCAGACTTTTTCTCTTTCACCTAAATCTTCTGTTGGATTTATCTTGTTGGAAGACACATCCTTATTTAAATACTCAAGCAGATCTTTTAGATCAAATCAAACGGTCCCAGTAGAAATCCTCATGCAGACATTTGTGATGGTCAGACAGAGAAAATCCCTTAATTAAAATCCCCCTGACGGCCGGGGTGGTGGTGGTGGGGGGGTACTTAATGGCGTCTAATGGTTGCTATAAAGATCCTTTGACACAGTTCTCTCAAAGTGACCATTAAAGATTTTTTCTTTGCTCTCACCATCCTGTTAAATACGGCTCCTCACCCAGACAACAATTAGTGGCTAAAAGAAATGCATTTCTGAAGAAACAATTTAGTAGAAAATAATAATCTTACAGAAGATTTTATAATTATCTTTTCATGGTTGAAGATATTACAGGTACATTTAAAAAAAAAATAGATTAGCATCAAAATGGTTTAATATTTCTGTTTTTCATATCAGAAAAAGAAACTCATATATAGATGTATGACACATAGAGTGACATCATTCCAGTTTTACTTTCAGGTCATTATGACAAACAGATAATGAAAACTCAGAAAATTAGAATAATGGGGAAAGAAAAAAGTTGGAAACTCTCGATGACTGCGTACTGGACAGATGTCTAAAAGACGGTTATTGCTAAAGAAGATGCCTGTTCACGCAGTGCTGTATCAAAACACAGTCAGAGAAAGTTAAGTGGAAGGAGAAATTGTCCACCACCAACAACTTGTTAAGAAAAATCAAGCTTGTAGAGGAAGAGAAACCATGTTGCTGTTTCGGCAGTGGATGATGGTTTTGGTTGCCAAGTCATCTGCTGACATTGGTCCACTGGGATTGTTGGTTTTACAGTCAACTAACAGGAAGTTTTAGAGCCTTTGTGCTTCCTTTTCCTGACATACTTCATGTAGATGCTTATTTCTTTTTCCAGTAGGACTTGGCACCAGTCCACACTGCTAAAGGTACCAGAAGCTGCTCCAGTAATCATGGTGTACCTGTGTGTGATTCTAGAATAAATGGAAATAATATTTGTAACCCCAGAGCAGTGTGCTGTTTGTAAATATTATTCATCCATTAAAATCCCTACATTTCTGTAAAAATGATCATTTATTTTTGATTCCATGTAGTTTTCTAAGAGGAGCCTGTAATATTTCACTCTGTAATGAATCTATGCAACATGTGAGTTTCACTCCGTAAAACATCAGACACTTTATAGCTTTCTTCTGATATTCTCCTTTTTGTAAACTCCTATCAAAACATACAGCATAAAACAGTGTAAACCATAAAATCTTTGTTTGTTTTTAAAACAAACAAATAGGTTTTAAAAAGCTTATCTAAAAAAATTCTAGATGAATTTATCATTATTGTTCATAATTAAAAGCCCCAAGATAAGTTTGGGCAAAAATCAGTTCATAAGCAACACGATGGACACCAAACACACATCAGGTGTGAAAGCCACTATAAATGCTAATTTAGGTCCAAATGAATACATTAACAGCTGAATAAGTTCTCTTTGTGCTGCTGGACATCTTGTGTAACGGCCACAGACTTCTGCATGAAGACAAGCAGCTGTCAGCTCTAAAAACATCCAACTCATGCAGCTTTTCAAACCGTTGGCTCTGAATGGAGCCGTCAATGCTTTCCCATCTTAACAAGCTCTTAACTCATGGCACATGAATGGCGAAGCCACCGTAATACCTCCTCCACTCCTCACAGGTTATTATTATTTTAATCAGTGTTGAAACAAGCAAGTAAACAAACACTTCATTCATTTATTTCGAAACAGGCCACTCAGAATTCAGATCTGTGAAATGGTAATCTCCTTTCATGGTCGAGGCCCCCTTCCCTTTGTCCTCCGCCGGACTCCCACTGAGATTCGTGACATGATTTGAATACGAGGCACAGAGCTGGCACCTTGCTGCAGAGGGGCCACTGCACTGATTGATTTGGGCTCAGCAGAGAAGCCAGGGAGCAAACAGGGAATCTGGGCATCATTGTTTAATAGGAGGAAAAGAAACATCTACAGAGAAAAGAAGAGGAATGATAATACTGCAGATTTACCAGAAGTGTGGGGTAAAAAGCAAAAAAAAAAAACAGTCAGTGTGTCAACAGTCAATACATTCAAAGAAGAGGAAGCTCTAACTCAGATATAACAACACAATGCTGCATTGGATTGGTTTCAACTAGTTGGAGGTTGAATCAAAACCCCTGCTGAGCTCGCCCTTCCTACAAGGTGGAAAACCAGCTTCATTGTTGATTGTCGTCCTCTGTGAGCGCAGTATTAGCTCTGTGGGGAAATAAAACGTTTATCTCTCCAATTCTTTGCATTTTAACTGTAAAATAAAACATTCACTACTAAGGATTTGTGGTTGTTGTAATTCAACCTCTCAAATGTCCAAATAGACAGCTGACCTCAGTATCCTTACTGATTGACACATAGAATCAGGATTTTAGATTAGCTGAGATGCCTGACACATTCCCACCCAAAATCCTGACACTAGTGGAACAGATTTGTTCACCTCAGAGATGAAAATATCCAACATTGTATCAAAGACCTGAGTTCAACATAAACCTGATAGAAAACCTACAGCAGTCTGCTGGCAGCTGGAGTTTATTGATGTTAAGGTACATACAGTATTTCTCTCTCTGTCACCTTTGTTTCAGAAGGTTCATCAAATTTAACATCTTTAAAGACCAGGGCTGTTTTTATTACCCCCGAAAGCTGCTGATAATTACAGAAAAAAACTATATATATATATATATATGTTGGGTGTATGAATTTATTATTTTACAACAATCAGGTTCACATTGAAGTCCTTACAGTTATAATTTAATATCTCATAGACTTATGACTTAGTTATCACATTATTATGAGTTTTTTTTTAATAATGAGATGCTATCTTCAATGAGATACTATCTATTATATAATACTATCTCATAATAGTAATATGACATATTCATCAATTCTGATCAAAATAATGTCCAAGTATCTATTGCTGAAAAAAGAAGTATTTTCATCAGAGTGGCAGGACTTCCATATATCAAAGATGTATTCAAGAATGTCAGAGAAAGTGGATTCATCCTTTTCTATTGTTAGCTTTTCCTGCTACATCTGTTCATGTTTGGTTCAGTGGTTTAACTCTTGCAAAAAATCATCCAGGTGCTTTTTCAAAGGCAGAAGACAAACGTCATCACTGCATCTGGTTGTTGGGCAGGTTTGGATCTGTTTGTATCTGAAGTTGTAGTAAAGGACTAAAGTAAATAAACGGTAACTTCTTGTGTTTTTGTTTCTGATGACTGTTTCAATGCAGATCTTCTGTTCTGAATGCTCGATGCTCTCTGTTAGATGGCTGTTAAACTGTCCATTCAACTATTAGCACTGGTTTGCTCAACAAGAACGCTTGCTTAAAAATCCTAGAGTGTAATCCTATTTTCAGTGTGTTGCACCAATAACAAAAAGAAAACATTAAGCTGTTCTCTGCTGATTAGATGATGTGAAAAAAGGTGAAAAATAACCAGATCTGTTTACAGTAGAGAAGTTGTGTGGCAACAACTGCAAAAACTGGCTTAGTTCCAATCCTAAAGAAGCCTAAATTCATATCCTGCCAAATAACTAGGCCAGATCAGTCGGACCTGTCAGCTGTTGCGTGTTATTGATTAGAACCGTGCTGTCCGTCTGATCTATCTGTTTAATATCTGTGTGTTTGGAGCAGACTGCAGGAGGAACAGGAGCGTTTCATTCTTTTCAAGCCTTCTGTCAGTCTGTCTTATTGATGGCTGTGCCACCGTGAGCTGGAAGAACAACCCCCCCTGACTGATGTGACAGACAGTTGGCCTGATGTTCCAGAAACTCTCCAATGCTGGGCTGCTTTTAGAGGCTCCTCATCTGAGCGGCTCGAAGTTAAAAGTTTTATTTTTATTTAGTTATTTTTTCTCCAGACAGTTTGTTGGTGATGCTTTTAGGTTGTGGACTTTTTGTGTAATTCTCACTAATAACAAAGGTATAATAATGTGACGAAGGGTATTAGCATTTAGCTTCCTACATCAGTACTGTACAGTAATGCAACACCAGTTGCAATAAATGTACATAATAGAAAGTGAATGATGCGATAAAAATTAATGGTTTCCATATTATACCTATGTAGAGGCGCGTTCAGAAGTAAAGAGTTGCAGATAATACTATTCTAGTGATGAGAACGGTGATTTTAGGGCAAACAGAGAGAAGGGAAACCCTCAGTAGATGCACATTTCTCCCCCAGCCTTTGCAATAGACTCTTTCTGTCTTCCTCCAGTTTTTTACCAGATCATCCAAGCATTTTTTGGATGATCTGGTGAACCCAGGTCCTCCGGTTTTTACCAAACACAGCTAACGGAGCAAATTGTAGTTGAATGCTGTCAAGGTACCAAAAGCTTGCAAATGAGATCGCATTTGAAATGAACGCACCATTATTCAGAAAGTCTTGAGCTGCTGTTCATTAGCAGAACACCTGAAAATCAGATTGAATGGAAAGCATCGATTGCTAACAATTATTTGTTCAGGCATGTGGATTTGTTTCATCAGTTTAATGTTGAAAAAGTTGGATTTAAAAGTTTTTCATTTATTTTCCAAATCTTTCTTTTTTATTAATTAGTCTTTTTTTGTCTTTAAAAGCATTAGAAATTGCAAAAAATTCTAGTCTGTCTGATTACATCATAATATAAAGTAATTAGGTAGCCTTTTTACTAAATACTGTTTTTACTATTAGCTCAGAAATATCATGGAGAGTCACTGTTAAATAGGTTAAGGTAGTGCTACCCATGCTAGAGTAACAATTACTCTACCTTTGTTGTCTTGTAGCTCCGACAGGCTGTATAAGCAATTTGTCTGTATGATTTGATTGAATTGTCTCTGTAAAGTGCCTAGAGATGGCATGTTGTGAAGTGATGCTTCATAAATAAACTGAACTGAAATTGAATGAAATTGTTTTGGGTTGTTGTCTTTGACCCCGCCTCAGGTCTTCAGCAGTCTCAGACTCTTTCAGAATACACCTTGTAATAAGCTCTGTCAATCTTCTCTTCAGTTCCAACCAGCTTCACTGTCACTGTTGAAGAACCGTGCCTGCAGTTTTAATGAAAAGATTGCAGGTTAAGTTGAATGCAAGGTGTTAATTTTCCAAAATGTGCTTTCTTTTGCATCCTGCCAAAAAGTAATGACATTTTAGTCTGAGCTGAATGAAGTTTCCTTCTTCCACGTGTTTGGTTTCTCTCCTGCAATGCTTGTAAAAAAAAAGAAAAAAGTAGAAACAAGGCTCCTTTCTTTCAGTTATAGTTTTTGTCTTGCTTCTTTTAAACAGGGTGTATTATTTTGTAATGAGTGACTCATATTTATCCTGACAGCAGACTCTCCCATCTACGTTGTGGACCTGTGCAACTCCTCCAGAGTTTCAAGGGTCTTCTTGGCTGCTTCTCTGGTAGATCTTCTCCACTTTAAAGCTATGTCAGGATTTCACTGTGAGGAAAATATTAAAAAGTCATATTTAAGATGCACAAGATCCAGCATGTGGGGAGCAAACTTTTCCTTTTGCTCCTCAGTGGTTTGACCCAAATTTGATCGAGTCATGCAGTCAGAGACATTTATAAGGTTTCTATTGACTGTCACTGCAATGTTATCTGGAAGCAAGTAAAGAAGATCATTAAAAAGAATTGCTGAATTCTGGTTCCATGCTTCCCTACCTCTGACTTGGTTCACTCTGTTGCCCAAGGCATATTTGTGTATACACAACACTTCATCACACCATGACTGCCTTAGTCTGGTAGTTACAGCAATTGACAGTAAAGGTCAAATAAATAGAATAGTCCTCAACTTTATAGGTTTTGCAATAGAAGTGTATTTGTTTCACTTACCACAAATCAGATAGAATACACTATAGAATATACAATTCATCTGGAGTCTTTTAAGGCAAGAGTCAGATGACTATGTAGTATCCACATATGGACAAAAGCAGGTGTCATTCTCTTGTCTGTTGCAGTTAGACTCTCAAGGGCCTGGTTGAAAGTAAATTTAGCTGGAAATCTCTAAATTGACTTATTGTTATGACTTAGCATTTGAGATAAGCAAAGAAAACTACCAGGTCATCATATGCACCAGTCATGATAAATGTTGTTTCTTGAACATACACATTTATCTTATAGGACTTTTTGATTTAGCAGCTGAGGATACAGGTAGTGTTAGGTAGAGATAATTTTATCCTAAAGTTTCCCCCCTCATTTGGATTTATAATCAGGTATCTATGAGCAGAATCTGCCACATCTACAGTTAAACAAGCAACAAGGTGTAATTCTTGGGTCAGTATCTACAGTATGTACCAATCATTGTTAAGTTTTGAAATTGTTGTACTAATAAAAGTGGGGTAGTAGCAGAAAGCGGGAAACCAGTTTAATATAGCTAGCAGTACCTGGCCAACAGGTTTGTACCCCAGCCTCTGTGCAAATTAGGATTTCACCAATGTTGTGCCATAAGCAATTATATTAATTTTGGACACCGGAGACCAGTGCAGGTCCATACAGGCTTTCATGTAAATCTGATCTCCACCACTCTCTCTGCAAAACACTCCTAGACACACATCCCTGGAACATATGACCCTGCTGTGTTTATTATAAATGCAGTGCTCAAAGCCACACACTCTCTTTGCCCATGGGACACCCGAGAGACTGTCTCTATAACATTTTTCTTTGACTTATGAAACTGATGAACCATGAAGTATGGAAACCACTTACCTCCCAACAAGACCATCCAGGTCCAGATCCCAGCTAAGCTTTCCTGAACTTCGAAGGTGCCTCAGCTCTACAAAAAAGAGAAACAGAAGTTACAGGTGTGGCATAGTTGGGAAAAGGGAAAAAGTTCCAAGCTAAACAAATTTTGTTTTTCTTTAGTTATAAACATCTATGTTTTAATGTTGTGTAAAGCAAGCTAACAAGAAGCTAAAAGTGACCACACGGTAACCAACCCAGTGCTAAAATGTTTTGAGCTGTTGTTTGTAAAGTTAACACAAACTCGATTTCAACAAGGGTTTGAACACAATCATCATGCTGGGAACTCAATCTCCACAGACAGCTATAGTCTAGCTTAAGTTGGCTAAAGGTGTGCAGTTGATCTTCTATGTTAAGGAATCCTTTATGATATTCTTAATGGGGTTCATGATGTGGATCACTGCCAAGACTAAGATATATAGGATTATCCAAAGCTTCTCCTGTAACCTCGCTAACCAACCAATAAACAAATAAATCAAAGCTAATGAAAAAATTAAACACAATAAACGTGTATTAAGAAAAAATCATCACACTAATGATATTTGCATCTCTATGTTGATTGAGGGCAAAGGCATTATCTTGATTAGGTAGGATTATTCCAGTGTTTAGAAAAAAACTAGAGCTCTTATAAATATTTTTGATGTTTGCAGCAGGAATGTCTTTAAGTCTACCTCCTTTTTTTCAGCTTTTCACTTCAAAAAGGAAACAATTGCTGCTTTAACAGTAAGTT